>PVLC010039572.1:0-14268 GCA_004027655.1 Graphiurus murinus
GGGAATTGGGGAAGGGTTAATGAGAAATATGTGCATGGATGTCTTTACCTGTACTAGTTTGTACCCAACAAAAATGTGTAATTAACCCGGTTGTACCCAAAAAATGTATAAAATTCCATGCTAAAAAATTAAAAAAAGAAATAAAAAATTAAAAAAAAAATAAAATAAAATAAAATCATAGTGCCTACATGATAACATCTCTCTGCTGGAAATGGGGTAAGAAGGATGTGTCCCCGTCATCTGTGTGTGTCAGGAAGCTGAGCAGAAGGGAAGGCAGGCCAATTAGTGTCTAGGGGCGGGGAGGGAGCGGCTGCATTGGGCCTCTCCAATGCTTTGGCACTGGGCCTGGGCTCACAGACCGGAATTAAGACATCTGCAAGTGGGCACAGATTCCTGTTGATGTGAATGTGTGGTTCTCAGAACCCTTTTATTGAACTTGAACCAGGAGCCCAAGGGCCACAGACAGTAGGATTGTACGTTTCGGGTGAGCAGAGATGAGTCTTCTGAATGGATAGGAGCAGGCTCTCTGTGACAGCAGCAGCCCATTCTGCCACTGCCTGCTGCTTCCCACAGCATTGTTTTTGGACGAATGGACACCCAGGCTGGCTGAAGAAAAATTAGACACAAAGTCTAGTATCAAAAGTTCTACCCTTGTCAGGTATGATGGCACATGCTTGTAATCCCAGTGCTTGAGAGGCTGAGACAGGATTTCAGGTTTGAGGCCAGCCTCAGCAATGTAGCAAGACCCTCAGCAACTTAGTGAGACCCTGTTTCAAAATAAAAAATAAAAAAGGACTGGGGGTGAATCTTAGAGATAGAACACTCTTGGGTTCAATCCCTAGTATCTAAAAGGAAGGAAGGAAGGAAAGAAGGAAGAAAGGGAGGGAGGGAGGAAGAAAGGAAGGAAGGAAGGAAGGAAGGAAGGAAGGAAGGAAGGAAGGAAGGGAAAAAGAAAAACAGTTCTACTCTCCATGCTGAGAAGAACAGACTCTGGGCCAGACAGGCTTGGAAACAGCTGAAGACATTCCTCTCTCCTCCCTCTGTCCTCCCTTCCTTCTTCTTTCTTCTGCTGTGAGGTTCTTGACAGTATCCTAGACTCTCTTCCTTCTCCCTCTCCCAGCCATAAGCCAAGCAGGGTTTTGATTTCAAGTGCTAGGAAGTGTTAGAAAGTAGCCCCTGAGGAGATGTAGACTTGATTTGAAGACTTCCTTTAACATTGTTTTGTTTTCTGTTTAGCTTGTAGAAGTACTGTGTTTATTTGGAAGTTATTTTAAGGAAAGTCCAGTATCAGTCACTGTGGACCAGGTGAGAGATGAACCAGGTGCCATGGGCCCTGGGCCAAAGCTAATCCTCCCCCAACAGGCCAAAACCTGGGAATGAGAGTACAACTTAGGGAAATGAGGGGGAACCAGGCCTGGACCCCTGAGAAAATATCAGACCCCTGAGCTCCCCAAGGCCTTAAGATTCATGCACATGTAGCAGAGGCCAGACAGGGATCCCTAGCATGACGATCTGGCAGGCAAGATTTGTGACATGTCAGATATGAAGGCATCTGCATTAGTGAGCAAATCTGGCCTCCTTTCCCTTGTCTGGCCAGAGAGAGGTTGGCTTGAAGAAGAGTGTCCAAGGGTGAGTCCCATGGGCCAGGGACTGCAGCAGCCAAAACAAAAGGAGGTTCTGGAGCCCCAGAGGCAAACTGAACCTCAGCTTCTGCAAGGAAACAGAGTCCAGGCAGGTGAGCACCGGCAGGAGGGGGAGGTCACCCTGCCCTCAGAGCCAGTGTCTCCAAAGGAGTAGGTTGGGATGGTGGAGCAGAGGGCACAGGCTTTGAATTGACCCTCGATTGTATGCTGGTCACTGTAGAGGTGCAGTGGGCTGGTGTAGGATGAGAAGGAGTAAAGATGTAACACGTCACCTTCCAAATGGGTGTGGATCTCTGAGTCGGGCCTGTTGAACCCACTGATTTAAGCAGGGGGTCTGTGAGGGCAGGGTCTATGCAAAGTAGCAGATACAACAACAACAACAAAAGCCCAGGTTTGAGGCCAGGCAGATACTAGAATGACCCCCAGACCTGCCCTTAACTAGCCACATGGCCTTAGGCAAATGACTTAATCTCTCTGAGCTTCATCTTCCTATTCCAGAAAATGAGGATAAGAATATACTCTATCACAGCAGGCTTATGAGGACCAATTAATGGAGCAGTGTAGATTGCACTGTCTCCTCTTGGGATGTTTTCCCCAAGACTCCCCCATATTGACCAGCAGTCTCTCCCCAGCAGCATGGGGGAGGGCTCCTAAGCTGGAGAGGAGCTAGATAGCAGTCAGACCTGTCATTCCTTTACCCATCCATGCATGCATTCATGTATCTATTTGTTTCTATCTCCCTGCCCACAGTTACATGTTTTTAAACTGACAGGATTATGGATCCAACCTAGTTAATTTAGCTTCATGCTGTCACCATCAGGACAAGGGGTATGCTTTAGGCTGTATTAGTTTGCTAGGGCTGCTGTAACAAAGTTCCACAAAGAGAATGCTTTAAATAACAGAAATTTATTATCATGCAGTTCTGCAGGCTTGAAGTCCAAGACCAAGGTGTCTGTATGGTGGGCTCCCTGAGGGCTGTGAGGGAGAATCTGTCCACGTCTCTCTCCTAGCATCTGTGGTTTGTGGGCCATCTTTAGCAAGCCAAGGAATGGCTTCTGCTGTGTCACCCTGCTCTCTGACTTCATCATCACATGATGTTCTCCCTGTGCAAATCTGTTTCTGTATCCAGATTTACCCTTTTAATTGGGATGCCTGTCATATTTTTCTACCCTATTCCAGTATGACCTCATCTTCACTAATTATATCTACAACTACCTTATTTCCAGAGAAGGCCTCATTCTGAGCTACTGGGATTAGGAAGTCAACATATGAATTTGGGGGTATGGAATTCAACACATGACAGTCCCTCAATCTCCTATCTTTCTGCTTATTGCACTTATGAAGTAGCTTTGTAGGGTCCTAGACACAGAGTAAAGTAGATTTGGGGGGTTTGGGCCAAATGAGCATCTAGAACTTGAATCCACAACCTTGACTTTGTAGGACTTAAAAAGGAAATGGTTAATGTTATCTAATGGAACTTATCATTTTGAGTTACTTAAGCCTCCCTTTCTCCATGTATAAGGGAAAATGGAGTGACAGGCTATCCTTAGTCCACGCATGCCTCCCCAAAATCATCCCATCCCCTCATCTTGGACCAAGATACAAATACCTCCTAAACCATGTCTTCCCTGTCCTAGTTCCCTTCCAGGAGAATGAGAATTGTGCTGGTGAGAGGATGTTAAATAGTCAGGGGCTACTAAAGTAACCCAAAGAGACTTTCATTTTGCAGTTGGGAATCTGAGTGTTGCAAGGCGGCCAGTTAAGCACCTACCATCCTAGTAGGAAACCTTTCCAGAAAGGAGCCCAATTCAGTTTAGATGATTCCTTATTTCAGCCTGCAGCCTGGTGCCTGCACCTGCGGGCCAAGTGGGTGTGAGAATGAGTAAGGCGATCCTCACCCTGGAGCTTCTGTCCAGTAGTCCAGGGAGAGGAAAGGAACTTAATATAACCAAAGAGCAACTGGCAGCTTTACAGGGTCAGTTTATGGGAACTCTGTGTAGGAAAGCTATTTATGACTGTAACTATGTAAATATGAGATCTAATGGTGTTTATCATTTCACTAGACATTGAGGCATAGAAAGGCAATGTTCAGAATTGCTGGACAGCCATGGTTCCCCTGAACAGAGAGCCCCTCGGGTCTTCAAAGAATACCACCTGGCTCCAGACACTGCAGGGTGGTGAGAAGCTTTAGTTACCCTACAGGCAGGCTCCTTCTGCTCTGGGATGAGTAAAGACAGTGTCAGACTCTGGGGAGGACAGAGAGGGCCGAACATCTTTTCCACCCTGTCCACACAGAGCCTGCCTCAGAAAGGCTTCTTCAGGAAGTCCCTTCTCTGGGTCCACATCCTGCTCCCAAGAATCCTGGCTCTACGCTGAAAGGGCTGCAGCAGACATTTTCTTCCTTGAGAGGGAGCAGGTGTTTGTCTTTTCAAGTCTTGAGAAGGGAGCATCTACCTGACTTCCAGATGACAGCCTTCCTTTTTGCTAATAGTAGTTCCTTCTCCTCATACAAATTTGATATGAAATTCAGTGATTTACTGCAAAAAAAAAAAAAGGCCATTAAAAATCTGCATATGTGCAGAAAGAGAAATGAAAAAAGTGAAGGGGACTAGAAAAGCCTTCCTGCTTCCCTTGTGTGCACTTGACTCACGTCCACATACGAAAGAGGGCTGTGTTCATTCATTCAACAGACTGAGTTCCTACTGTGTGCTGAGAACTGTGCTCAGCCCTGCGGGGGATGCTGAAATGAATCAGATGTGAATCCTGTCCCTCAGAGCTGACAAATCAGCAGGGGAAAGGACTTGAATATATATATCAAAGACTAGTTCAAGGTAGAAGGCTCTCGTTAATTATTATAACCGAATAGAGACCATGTTATGTTCAGAAAAGGACTGTGCATGCACCTCAGCGTGGGAGGATCAGGGAAAGCTTCGCGGAGGAAGTGGTATTCCTCAATCCTTTGCAGAAGAGGGATGATTTGAACTGGAAGCAGTGGGGGTGGGGGAGGGGAGCACAGCCCAGGCTGCAGGCAGCAGGAATGGGCTCCATGATGGGGTGCATGTGGGCATGAGGTAATGGAGTGCTTCTCTGTGTCAAGAGCAATGCCCCGGAGGGCTATTGTAAGCACACATGATGCTCCACATGTTCTACCATGTTTATGCCTCTGTTTGCATATTATCATCTCTAATCTCATCTTGATCCTGATGATTCACATGCCAATATCATGGCTTGAGCACACTTGGGAGTAGGTGGTGAACATGATGTCTGCCTGAAGAGATTGATCTGACATTTCAGGGATGGGCAGGGAAGGCTCCTTTTATTTATTCTGTTCTCAAGACAAAATACGTTGATGGTCTTTTTATAGGCTCATAAGATGAAGGAACAGCCTGACTGTAGGAGTTTCATCTTTGTTAGTGCTGAGGGGCTTTTTAGAAAATGCCCCTCTAAGAGGCCACATCTGGAGTCCACAGCCTGCCTGGGGCTGGGGCATGAGAGCAGCAACATGGTGCAGATGTTACGTTTCTCCCTGTGTGGCCAGCGGCTTCCCGGCTGAGCACTCACACCTAAGCCCTGCCTGCCAAGAGCACGAATCCTGTGGCCACTTTATTGACCATATAAAGAACAGCATGTGGGGAGTGAGCAGAGCCTGGCTTGGGTTTTTACTGCCAGTAATTACTTGTGCTGTCCCTGTCCTTGAACAGTTCTTGATGTAAATAGCTCTCTCTGGGAGGAGACTGTAGGTCAAGCCAGGGTAAATGCCTGCCTGCCTCATTACAGGCATTCTCTGTGTGCCTGGCAGTGGCAAAGGCTTGGTGCTTCTCAGTCCTAGGGGATGGGACAGACCTTTCACTGAAGAGCTGGGGGTATTCCAGGGTGGGGATCCTGCTCATCTGACTACCTGGATTTTCTTCCCACCCATCCTGGGCATGGGTATACCTGCCCATACCTCCCAGAAACCTCTCAGATACTGGTTCAAACAGCAATGGAAAATCAGCTTTTATGCCTTAATTCAGCCTTTGCAAGTGTACACAGACAGACAGACACACACACACACACACACACACACACACACACACACTTCTATTTCCCTGGACTTTTTTTTTGTAAAATTTTATTTTTTTTATATAAAGTTGGTACATTGTAAACATACATCTTTGTTAGGTACAAGCTGATAAAGGCATATATGCACACATTTCTCATTTAACCCCTTCTCCAATTCCCACCCCACTCCCTTGCCCTCCCTCCTTCTCAAGTTCAGTTTAGTGATTGACCTTGATATATTTGTGAAAGTACATCATGTGCATTAGGGTGTCCCCCCTAGCCCCTGTCCATCCCCTTTGGTTAAGTTAACTTCTTTGCTTATTGAGGGTCTCTCCTTTTTCATCTGGAGACCTTCTTATGCCCCATCTTCTCCCTAGCATCCACATATTAGGGAGAACATATGCTTTTTTACTCTTTGTGACTAACTAATCTCACTTAACATAATGTTTTCCAGTTGCATCCATTTTCCAGCAAATAACATAATTTTGTTCTTCTTTATGGCTGAGTAAAATTCCATTGTGTACATATCCCATAATTTTGTAATCCATTCATATGTCGATGGACATCTTGGCTGCTTCCATAGTTTGGCAATTGTAAATTGTGCAGCTATAAACATAGATACACATGCGTCAGTCTGATAGTTTGGTTTCCATTCTTTTGGGTAGATACCCAGAAGTGGTATTGCTGGAGCATATGGTAGGTTCATTCCCATTCATCTGAGGATCCTCCAAATTGTTTTCCAAAGTGGTTGCACTAATTTGCAATTCCACCAACAGTGTATTAGGGTTCCCACTTCTCCACACCCTCACCAGCATTTTTGTTTGTGTTCTTGATGACTGCCATTCTGACTGGTGTTAGGTGAAATCTCAGGGTAGTTTTGATTTGCATCTCTCTGATTGCTAATGATGTGGAGCATTTCCTCATACATTTATTGGCTATTTGTATTTCTTCTTTTGTGAAGTGTCTATATTTTGTCCATTTTTTGATTGGGTTGTTTGTTTTCTTAGCTGTGATTTTCTTGAGTTCTCTATATATCCTTGATATTAGACCTCTATCAGAAGAGTAGCTGGCAAAAATGTTCTCCCACTATGTGGGCTCTCTGTTGAGGTTCTTGATAGTTTTCTTTGCTACACAGAAAGCTCTTCAGTTTAATGTAATCCCCTGTATTGATCTTCCTTTGAGTTGCTTGTGCATTTGGGGTCTTGCTGAGAAAGTTTTTACCTGTACCTATGTGTTGAAGTGTTGGTCCTATGCCCTCTTCAAGAAGCTGCAAGGTCTCTGGCCTGACTTCCAGGTCTTTGATCAACCTTGAGTTGACTCTTGTGCAGGGTGAGAAAGTGGGGCTTATTTCCATTTTCCTGCATATGGTTAACCAGTTTTACCAACACCATTTGTTAAAGAGGCTATCTTTTTTCCAATGTATATTTTTGGCTCCTTTGTCAAAAATCAATTGACTGTAAGCACATGGATCTGTTTCTGAGTCTTCTATTCTGCTCCATTGGTCTATGTGTCTGTTTTTGTGCCAATACCATGCTGTCTTTATTACTGTGGCTTTGTAGTAGAGTTTGAAGTCAGGTATTGTGATACCTCCTGCATGGTTCTTGTTGCTAAGAACTACTTTGGCTATCCTGGGATTTTGTTGTTCCAGATGAATTTAAGAACTGACTTTTCTATGTCTGTGAGGAGTGACTTTGGTAATTTAATGGGTATTGCATTGAATTTGTAGATCACTTTTGGGAGGATAGCCATTTTGATGATATTTATTCTGCCTATCCAAGAGCATGGTAGATCTTTTCATCTTCTAAGGTCTTCATCGACCTTTTTTCAACTTTTTATAGTTTTCCTTATAGAGGTCTTTTCACTTCCTTGGTTAGGTTTATCCCTAAATATTTTATTTTTGGGGGTGCTATTGTGAGTGGAATTTTTTTATTTCTTTTTCAGTGAATTTATGGTTGGCATACAGAAAAGCTTCTGATTTTTTAAGATTGATTTTGTATCCAGACATTTTGCTGAACTTGTTGATCAGTTCTATAAGATTTTTGGTTGATTTTTTGGGTCTTCTTAGTATCATGTCATCTGCAAAGAGGGATAGTTTTAGTTCTTCTTTCTCTATTTTTACCCCTTTGATTTCCTTCTCTTGCCTTATTTCCCTGTACTTTGAATTCCCCCAAAATAGGGACTATGCTTTCTCCTCTGCATCCAGCCTCCTGTGTGGTGCCTGGCATAACTTGGGTTCAGTACATGCTGTGAAGCATGAGATGGTAGAAAGCAAAAGAAGCCTGTGGGGACCCTCCCCAGCACTGGGGCTCTTCCATTTTCTTGCTGGCTTATCCTTGAGCCTCAGTTTTCTCATCTGCTAGATGAAAATAACAGGAGCAACCTGAGACTTGAAGGACGTCATTAACCTTCCCTGGGCCTCAGTTTCCTCATCTGTAGAGAAGTTAAAGTGATATGCAATCTTTTCCAGCCCCGGGAGTTTGTGTTTCTAATTAAATCATTCAGCATAGTTCAAATAATCCCAAATAGTGGCTAAAGCAAAGGTCAGCTTTATTTGATTTTCAGATGCTTTTGCTTATTGTGTGTGAGATTTTTACCTTCCCAGCTGAATTTGCTCCTGCAAATATTAAAGGTTATTTACCACTCCTGAGCCCACCAGTGGCTGGAGGCAGGGAAGGGGCAGGGCAAGCCCTCTAGGCACAGTCTGCAGGCGGGGTGATCTGGAAGAGGCACTTTCTCTCTTCCAGTTTGCTACAGAAGGTTCTGTATGGCTGAAGGAAGCTAGTGGCAGTGAGGAGAGTTGATTGGCAAAAGGCTGAGAGCTGGAGCCTGATCTCTGGGTTTGAATCTCAGTGCTTCCACTTAACCCATCCACCTCAATTTCATCATCTGTAAAATGGAGCCAGTGATAGTATCTCCCTTAGGGTTGTTGTAAGGGTTAAATAAAATACAGTATGCAAAGAGTGTGGCTTATCATCAGCCTGTTGGCATTCAGTGCTGCTGTAGCTGATTATGATTATTGTTGGGGGAGCATTGTTTGGGAGTGGCCTGCTGTTGGAACAGACTAGAATTGGGACCAGGATGCCCAGATACTGGGGGAATACAATATAACCTGGGAGGGAAGAGATGACTGGTCACAAGAGGAGGACCTTGACTAGAACTACAGAGCAAGGGGGTGCTGGGGATGTAGCTCAGTGGTAGAGTGCTTACCTAACATGTGCGAGGGCCTGGGTTCAATCTCCAGCACCCTAAAAAAGGAACTACAGAGCGAGGTTGAGGGAAATGCTGGTCCTACAGGGGGAGGAAAGACCAAGGTGAGGAGAGATCATGAGGCCTCAGAGCTAGAAGTCCTGTGACACATCCACTGAGCACTCTCCTTCTATGAATCTTCAGAGAGATTGCGTCAGGCAAAGAGAGTAGTTTTAGGCCCTCTTTTTGGCTATGGAAGATACAGCCAGGTTGTTATACCTGTGGACCAGGGTTAAGGCTCTGGTTTCTCTGAATTACAGCCTAGATCCCTGGCTCCCAACAGCCACCTCCAAAACTATCACTGTCACTCTGATGGAGGCTGTTTGGTTATCCAAGAATCACACACACCCTGGGAAGCTGGTTTTCTCTATCTGGTTGTAGACCTCCATGTGTTACTGTAGGTGAAGGTGAAGTCCCCAGGGAAAGTGTTGGGGGCCCCTACCTCTTTCCTGCCATGTATCAGCTCCTCAGACAGAGTAACAGAGTCCCCTGATTGCAGGACAGTTCAGGCCAGAAGATTTAGCAGGACAGGTGTCTCATTACTGGTGAACTGACGGTTCCTTTCCCCAAGGGTTGACTGATCTCCTCTAATTCAGGTACTTCTCAGCAGGCACCCTCTTCTTTCTCCTCCATCCTCAGCCCGGCAGGGAGGGATAGAGGGAGAGAGATGAAATCAGACTGACTTCCAAGCTCTTAATGCCCATGAGATGAACTCCCAGCTCCAGAACAGGTGCTGAGCAGCTCCCAGGTGCCCCTTCCCTGCAATCCTACCTTGGAATACTAACCAATCCCCTCCCCACCTGCAACCCCTGGACTCCTGTTCAGGGAGGGAAGGAGGGCTGGGGATTGTAGCCTGGCAAAGAGAAGGCTTTGGGATGAATCCTCTGCTGTCCTTACTATGCAAAGTGTACAGGAAGAAGGTCCTGACCAGCTCCCTCCATGTCTATGAAGGAGAGAGCAGGTGGAATTGGATTTAAAACAAAAGCAGACAAAATTAAGCATATGAATCCGACCATTAGATGGTTACAGGACTGGCTTCCAGGGGAATGTATGTACTTTTGATTCTATAGATGTTTATGAAAGAGAATAGCATTTAGGATTGGAAGAGTCAATGGTTTGCCTCATTCCACTTATGTCTCTTCACAGAAAATAATACTTCCCCCATGATCACGATCATGGACGAGAGACAATGTGTGTGGCAGCCTTTGTCACCATAAAACAGCAACAGATGCCGGTTGCCATATTGTTAATAATGGCAGGAATAATGACCATGAGCACAGAATGGTTTAGAAAGTCAGCTGGCCTGAAGACAGAAGACCAGAACAGGGGATCTTGAGAGGTCCCCTGTGGTTCCAACATCATCCTCAGGCTCCTCTGCCTTTGTTATCAGAGGAAACAAAGGAGGAGAAATGGGAGTGAGTTGGCAGAAAGGCAGTGTCAGACCTCGGGTCTCTAATCTTCCAGGCAGCATAGAGATTGTTATTAGAAATGATTATGATAACCTAAACATTGACATGGCCAGGAAGTTAAGGACCCTCCTCCTGTGGAGACACTGGGGTATTGTGCTGCCCTTGGGCTCCCTCCCTTCCTTTAGACTTCCCAGTGGGGGGCAGGAAGGGCTCCTGCCATTGAGACATGTTTGCAGATGGCACCAGAAGTTTCTCCACCCTTGACCCAGGGAGATTGCATTATGGTCCAGGGTGCCTCTCTCCCTGGGTGTTGCTTCCTTAAACTAACATCTGGGTGTCAGTGACAATCCCAGAGAAATGCGCCTCATCTCTCATGGGCCTGTTGGCTGATAGAGATATACCCTCCACTTTAACTTGGAGTGCTATCCTTGAATACTGACTACTCCCTTCCTGGCGCCTAGATTTCAGTTGTTCATTGTAGCTACTGGCCTAGCCCCTTCTGCTTTTGTCACCAAGTCACAGCATAATGAGAAATCAAGAGCACAAGCCCAAGATTGCATGTTTGGCCTAAGAATAGACTATTGTACTTCAAAATCAGGTGTTTAATGAGAGTGTGTTATGTGCCCTACACTATGCTGGGCTCTGGGAGGGACACAGAAATTTAAGATATGGTTTTTATTCTCAAAGATTTCACTGGAGAGACAGGAAGGTAGCATTTAATCTTGTCTTTTATAGCAGTGTGAGTGAAGAAACTATGACATGATCACCTGTATGTTAACAATATGAATAGGTAACATCCCATGTCTGTATCTGGTCCTGAGGCAGATGAAGACTCTTGAGGGCAGAGATGAATTCTCAGCCACCATGTGAGAAGCAGCACTGGGTCTGGGTCATCAACATTGGTCACATTTGATCACCAACTCGCTAATCCTCAAGGGAGTCCAGTATGAATCCCAGCATTCGCTCCAAGACTGGCTTAATAGGTGTCCTGTCCATATCTTGTGTGTTCAGTCCACCAGGAAAGTCCTCTTAGCCTTCGCATGTTCTGCTATTTCCAGGGCCCTTTAGCCTTCTTGGGTTCAGAAACACAAACCTCTTCTCTTCCTGGCTCCCCTTCACTGTAAAACCTAGAGGATTTCATCCCTGGTGGCTGAGCTTGTATATCTTGTATATCAGCCAACTGGGTCTCTGTTTATAGCTCCGTCCATTCATTGACTGAATAATGGACTTAACCTCTGAACCTGAGATTCCTCACCTTTGAAAGAAGAGCAGTAATACTTCCTATTTCATAAGCTTTGGGTTGAGAGTTGAACAATAAGGCATATAAAATATTTAGCAGCAGCCTGCTCTATAGGCAGCTACATATTACATGATTTCACCCAAGCCACAATTGGGTAGCATATGAGTCATCAAAACACAGTGTATCTAAGACAGACTTGGGTGAAAATAGGCCTCCTTTTGCCCTGCACAGGCCTCTGAGTGAGAACAGAATGAGCATAGGAGCAGAAGGAAGGGAACCTACCAATCTTTTTTTTAAAAAAAAAAATATTTTTATTTTTTTGCAGTACTTGGGATTGAGCCCAGGAGCATTATACCTCCAAGCTATACCCCCAGCCCTATTTTTTATTCATTATTTTGAAACAGGGTCTCATTAAGTTACAAAGGACCTAAGTAGCTGAGGCTGGCCACAAACCTGCGATCCTCCTGTCTCAGCCTCCCAAGTACTGGGATTACAAGCATGCACCACCACGTCTACCAATCCTTTTAACCACAGCACAATCAAGGCCTTGAGGAGTGGTAGCAGCAGGGGTGACCTAAGCCAGTGCCCCCAAATAAAGTGAGGGCCGTGGTCACCAGGTGGGAGTGCAAGTCCCTTTCCTGAAGCCCATGCTACTGGTTCCTCTGGGAAGAAGATTCCTGTCCCTGCTAGATTTCGATGGGAGCACTCCCCTCTGCCCTGTATGCTTGAACCTGAACTTCCTCTCCCACTCAAGCAGGCAGGAGCCAGTCAGGAAAAAACAAACAAAACTAGACTGGGGATTGAACTCAGGGGCATTCTACCTCCGAGATATACCCCCAGCCCTAGTTTTTTTATTCTTTATTTTGAAACCGAGTCTCACTAAGTTGCGGAGTGCCTCACTAGGTAGCTGAAGCTGGCCGCGAACCCGGATCCTCCGGTCTCAGCCTCCCGGATGCTGGGATTACAAGCGTGCGCCACCACGCCCGGCTTAGACTTTTTAAAAGAGAATTTAAATCAGGGAGTTGGTGCTGGAAGGCTGGAAGACTGGAAAATAAGATGCTGAGGATGCCAAGAGGTTAATAACTGAAAGCAGCAGCTCCATGTCTCCAGGCTGAGGCACAAAGGGGCAGTACTGCTGAGTTCATAGCTCATTGGAGGGGCTGCTGCATGTCTGGTGCTAGGACCTCGGAGGAGCAGGCACCCCCTGGTTAGTCCCTAGACCTCTGGGAAGGGAGCTTGGCTTGGCAGGTGCTTGAGGAATAAGGGGTCACAGAGCTGTGCTTTGATTGCCACGGTAGACGGCGGGAGCTGGAGGAGCAGAAGCTGACCACTAGTGCTGGAGTCATGACTGTTGGAGCTAAAAGCAGGAGGAAGCTCCTTCTCTCCTCCCCCTGCTGTTCAGTCTCCTGACAGAGCTGCCACTGGCAAACCCTAACCAGAAGCCCACTCGCAAAGGAGTCCGGGAAGTTGGTTGGCTGTCTTCCAGTACCACTGTCTCCAAGCAGAGAATGGAGGGTGGACTTGGTGCTGATTAGTGATGTGTAAATAGCAGACATACTTCTGAAGGGAAGGCCCCTTTTGCTTCAAATGTGGACCAACCATCTCATATATCACTCTGTATTCCGTAGGCACTAACTACATGAAGACTCCTTGAATGGTTGGTCAGAGCTGTTCCCATGTGGAATAAGGTTTCGCAGAGTGTCATCTCTCCGTAAGAAAGAACCTAAGGCTTAAGATAGGCATGGTGGAGCTCGCCTATAATCCCCATACTTGGGAGGTTGAGACAGGAGGATCGCAGGTTCGAGGACAGCCTCAGCAAGTAGTGAGACTCATCAACCTAGCGAGACCCTGTTTCAAAATAAAAATAAAATTGGGCTGGGGTGTAGTCCCTGGGTTCAACCCCCAGCACACCCCCTCCCCCAAAAAAGAAAAAACTTGAGGCTTAAAACCAGTGAGGAATTTGGCTTAGGTCTAAGGAAAGAGCACAGTGCCATGAAGTCTGTCACAGCATTAAGACTCTCCTGAAAGTGCTTAAGACCAGGGCACTGCCCAACTCTAGGGGTAATTCACTAAGGTCTGTCATCAGAGGGACAGGATACATGTTTCCAGCCCTAGGATCACAGGGTGGCTACCACCACAGACCCTGAGCTGAGAGTTCCTCCCCACCACATGGTTCCATCTGGTTCCTGGGGTGGGAGATAACATAGGGGCCAAAGCTCTGGAAGAATTAGCAGTGTTTCCTGGGGAGGCCCATGGTATTGCAAATGCTCCTTGGGAACCCAGCACAGGTAAGGCTACAGGTTGTCAGGAAGTGGGCCATGGCACATTTCATCTGTCCATTTTTCTGCTTCCCTGGGCCACACCCTCCTTTTACCTGGCCTTTCTCCTACCACTCCTAAGTTAGGGTTCCTCACGGTGGCCTGACTGGTGACTTGGCTCACACTGAAGAAGGGATGGGTAGGAAGAGACTTCCCTGGCTCAGCGGATGGGGTTCAAGGGGGTCTATGAGACACTGAGGTCTCATGTTCCATGCCTTAATGCTCAGGAATAAAGCTGGGGCTAGAGAGAAAAGCAGTATTGATTTGTAAATGTGAAAGCAAAGAGGAACTTCTCATGAAAGCAATTTCATGACAACTCCATAGTAAGGCATTTAAAAATATCATGTATTAATTATACATGTTAAGGGGGT
>PVLC010039573.1:0-14228 GCA_004027655.1 Graphiurus murinus
AACAAAGGACTAGCTGGGTCACAATGCCCCTCTTGAACTCCTGCCCAAGCCTGTATCCTAGAATCGTTTGTTTCAAATCTCTGAACCGCAAAAGGGGACTTTCCACTGTGCACTAGCCAATCAATGTAAAGATCACGAATCCACCCCCCTTTTGTGTATATAATGTTAATGATCACTAGTTTCGGGGTCTCTGCCAGTCCCACTGTTGTTTGGGGCATGGCGGGGGCCCAGATTCGAATCTGAAATAAATTATGTTCGCAACTCCCCGCTGGTCCTTCCGTGAGTTACCCACTAACAAGAATGACAGAGACACATTCGAAAATGTAAGCTCTGTACTTACAGACTAGCAGGGTTTTTTATTTTGTTTCTTGTTGTTGCCATTGTTTTTTGGTTTTGAGGGTTTTGTTGTTGTTGTTATTGTTTGTGTGTGTGTGTGTGTGTGTGTGTGTGTTATGTTTTATTTGTTTTTACTCTGTTTTCATTTTGTATTGCCTTGTTTTATTTATGTTTGTTTGGATGATTGATTGCTTTATTATTATTATTATTATTTTTGCTTAGTTTGTTGAATCTCTTCCTTATCCCTTTTACAAGCTTCCTTCTCTCTCTCCCATCTATATTCTTCTCCTCAACACTTTTTCTCTTCTCTTTTCTTTTTCCTTTTTTCCCTGTCTCTTATCAAGACCATTTCATACTACCACACTTAAAACTCTACATTGACTATAAGAATCCCCTGATATATCTACCATCTCTAATATCTACAATATATCACCTCAACACACTCAACCACTTATTCCACTGGACCATACACTGTACTTTACCCTATTCTTACATTCATCACTGTGACTTCTCACCCAACGTTTACCACTGAACACAACCTGTTCCTGGATATACCAGCGGACACCTCTAAACCCACACTGCAGAGATTGGACAAGAAAACTTGCAAGAGCAGCAAAGATATAAATCTAAGAACAGGGGAATCATGGAAAGGAAAAATAGCAAAGATACAATGAGCAACCATAACCCCTCAATAACAGATCTCACCAACCCAGAATGGCAGAGATTACCAGAGGGACAATTCAAAGCTTTAATACTAGAAACAATACAGGATTTTTGGAAAGAATGTAGAGAGAGTTGGAAAGAAATAAAGGGACAAATAAACAAAGAATCTGATGAGCTGAAAAGGAACCAAAAGGAAGTGAAAGATGCAATATCTAAAGTGAAGGCATCAATACAAAATATAAACAGTAGATTAGACCACGTGGAAAATAGAATATCACTCTTAGAAGATGACCATTCCAAAAATGAATCCATAATACATAATTTAGAAAAAAAAAATTCTAGAGTATGAATTCAACATCGATGAGATCTGGGCCAATTTTAAAAGAGCTAACCTAAGAATAATAGGCTTGGAAGAGGGATTAGAAGTTGAAACTTATGGAATAAACAATCTTTTCAAAGAAGTAATATCCGAGAATTTTCCAAACATAGAGAAGTTGACACACAAGTACAGGAAACATAGAGAACTCCCTCCAGACAAGACCAAAGAAGAGGTTCACCATGCCACACAATAATCAAGTTGACTAATGTAGAGACTAAGGAGAGAATTCTAAAGGCAGCAAAAGTAAAAGGCCAAGTGACATTTAGAGGCAAACCAATTAGAATCACTCCAAACCTCCCAAATCAAGTCATGAAAGCCAGGAGGGGCTGGAGTAACATATTCCAAACTCTGAAAGAAAATAACTTGCAACCAAGATTCTTCTAACTAGCAAAACTCTCTCTAAAAATTGACAGGATATAAAAATCTTCCATGACAAACAGAAACTGAAAGAATTTATGTCTTCCGAACCAGCACTAGAGAAAAATACTCAATGAGATTAACTACAAAGAAGAATTAACAAGTAAATGTCAGAACCAGAGAAACAATAATTTCCAGGAAGCAAACAACTAAGCAAAGAAGAATAAACACCACCAAAAACAGAAGTCAAAACTCAAAATGTTAGGAATTCAAAATCATCTCTCAATAATCACATTGAATGTAAATGGTCTCAACTCCCCAATAAAAAGACACAAGGTGGCAAAATGGATCAAAACCCAGAATCCAAGACTCCCACAAATTAAAGGTGAAGGGCTGGAGTAAGGTAATCCATGCCAATGGAACTCAAAGACAAGCAGGAGTAGCAACCATGTTATCAGATAAATTAGACCTCAAGCCTAATTAATCAGAAGAGACAAAGCAGGCATTTTTTAGTAGTGAAAGGAACAATCCAGCAAGAGGAAATAACAATTATCAACATTTATGCCCCAAACATAGGTACAGCCACTTTCATAAAACAAACTCTGTATGATATTAAGACACACATAGATCCCAATACACTAATACTGGGAGACTTCAGTACTCCTCTCACATCACTAGACCGATCTTCTAAACAAAAGGTCAGTAGAGACGCCTTAGACCTAAACAATACCATAAACCAAATGGACCTATTAGACACATATAAACTCTTTCACCCAACTATAGCTGAATTCACATTTTTCTCAGCTGTCCATGGAACCTTCTCCAAAATAGACCACATTCTGGGTCACAAAGTGAGCACTGGCAAATTCAAAAAATGTAACATAATTCCCTGCATCTTTTCAGACTACAATGGAGTGAAACTAGAAATCAACTCTAAGAAGACCCAGAGTAACCATGTAAACACATGGAGATGGAACACCACATTGCTGAATGAGGATTGGGTCATAGAAGAAGTAAGGGGGGAAATTAAAAAATTCCTAGAAACCAATGAAAACAGAGACACAACATATCAAAACTTCTGGGACACTTTGAAGACAGTACTAAGATGAAAATTTATAGCACTGAGTGCCCACATAAGAAGAACAGAAAACCACCAAATAAATAACCTAATGACACATCTCAAAGCACTTGAAAAACAAGAACAGTCCAACCCCAAAGCTAGTAGAGGACAGGAAATTATGAAAATCAGAGCAGAAATTAATGAAGTACAGAATAAAAAAAAATACAGAAAATCAACAAAACCAAAAGCTGGTCTCTTGAAAAAATAAACAAGATAGATAAACCATTGGCCAACCTAACCAAAAGAAAGAGAGAATCAACCCAAATTACCAAAATAACAGATGAAAAAGGTAATATTACCACTGACAGAATGGAAATACAGAGGATCATCAGAAACTGTTTCAAAAAACTATACTCCAACAAAATGGAAAATCTAGAAGAAATTGACAAATTTCTAGAACATATAACCCCTCTAAATTGAGTCAAGAAGATATAGAAAACTTAAACCGACCAATAGCGATCAAGGAAATAGAAACAGCAATAAAGAGTATACCATCAAACAAAAGCCCAGGGCCACATGCTTTTCCAAGTGAATTCTATAAAACATTTATAGAAGAGCTAATCCCAATACTCCTCAAACTATTCCATGAAATAGACAGAAACGGGACCCTCTCAAACACATCCTATGAAGCCAAATCACATTAATACCAAAGCCAAATAAAGACAGCTCAAGAAAAGAAAACTATAGGCCTATATCATTGATGAAATTAGATGCAAAACTGCTAAACAAAATACTAGCAATGCTCATTCAAAACCACATCAAGAAAATTAGACACTATGACCAAGTCGGGTTCATCCCAGGGATGCAAGGCTGGTTCAACATATAGAAAACAATCCATGTAACTCACCACATAAACAGAATCAAAGACAGAAATCACATGATCATCTCAATTGATGCTGAAAAAGCATTTAACAAAATCCAACACCCATTCATGCTAAAAGCACTACAGAGAATCGGAATAGAAGGAACGTACCTCAAAATAATAGAAGCAATATACAATAGGCCCACAGCCAACATCATATTAAATGGAGAAAAATGGCAAGAGTTCCCACTAAAAACAGGAACAAGACAAGGATGTCCATTATCACCTCTTATGTTCAATATAGTAATTGAGTCTCTAGCCAGAGCAATAAGGCAAGAGAAGGGAATCAAAGGGGTAAAAATAGGGAAAGAAGAATTAAAACTATCTCTTTTTGCAGATGACATGATACTATACTTAGAAAACCCAACAAAGTCAACCAAAAAGCTTATAGAATTGATCAAAAAATTCAGCAAAGTGTCTGGATACAAAATCAATCTTAAAAAAATCAGAAGCTTTCCTGTATACTAACCATAAATCCACTAAAAAAGAAATTCAGAAAACATTTCCACTCACAATAGCACCCCGAAAAATAAAACACTTAGGGGTAAACCTAACAAAGGAGGTAAAAGACCTCTATAAGGAAAACTATAAAAAGTTGAGAAAAGAAATTGATGAAGACCATAGAAGATGGAAAGATCTCCCATGCTCGTGGATAGGCAGAATAAATATCATCAAAATGGCCATCCTCCCAAAAATGATCTACAGATTCAATGCAATACCCATGAAATTACCAAGGTCACTCCTCACAAGCATAGAAAAAATCAGTCCTTAAATTCATCTGGAAAAACAAAAAGCCCAGGATAGCCAAAGTATTCCTTAGCAATAAGAACCATGCAGGAGGTATCACAATACCTTACTTCAAACTCTACTACAAAGCCACAGTAATAAAAACAGCATGATATTGGCACAAAAACAGACACATAGACCAGTGGAGCAGAATAGAAGATTCCGAAACAGATCCACATGCTTACAGTCAATTGATTTTTGACAAAGGAACCACAAATAGACACTGGAAAAAAGATAGCCTCTTTAACAAATGGTGTTGGCAAAACTGGTTAACCATATGCAGGAAAATGAAAATAAATCCCACTTTCTCACCCTGCACAAGAGTCAACTCAAGGTGGATCAAAGACCTGGAAGTCAGGCCAGAGATCTTGCAGCTACTTGAAGAGGGCATAGGACCAACACTTCAACACATAGGTACAGGTCAAAACTTTCTCAACAAGACCCCAAAAGCACAAGCAACTCGAAGGAAGATCAGTACATGGGATTGCATTAAACTGAAGAGCTTCTGTGCAGCAAAGGAAACTATCAAGAACCTCAACAGAGAGCCCACAGAGTGGGAGAAAATATTTGCCAGCTATTCTTCTGATAGAGGTCAAATATCTAGGATATACAGAGAACTCAAGAAAATCACAGCTAAGAAAATGAATAACCCAATTAAAAATGGGCAAAGGATCTAAACAGACACTTCACAAAAGAAGAAATACAAATGGCCAATAAATGTATGAGGAAATGTTCCACATCATTAGCAATCAGAGAGATGCAAATCAAAACTTCCTTGAGATTTCACCTAACTCCACTCAGAATGGCAACTATCAAGAACACAAACAACAACAAATGCTGACAAGGGTGTGGAGAAGTGGGAACCCTAATACATTGTTGGTGGGATTTCAAATTAGTGCAACCACTTTGGAAAACAGTATGGAAGATCCTCAGACATATGGGAACGAACCTACCATATGATCCACCAACACCACCTCTGGGTATCTACCCAAAATAATGGAAACCAAACTATCAGACCAATGCATGTGTATCTATGTTTATAGCTGCACAATTCACAATTGCCAAACTATGGAAACAGCCAAGATGTCCATCAACAGATGAATGGATTACAAAGCTATGGGATATGTATACAATTGAATATTACTCAGCCATAAAGAAGAACAAAATCATGTTATTTTCAGGGAAATGGATGCAACTGCAAAACATTATGTTAAGTGAAATTAGTCAATCACAAAGAGTTAAAAAGCATATATTCTCCCTAGTATGCGGATGCTAGGGATAATAACGGGCATAAGAGGGTCTCCAGATGAAAAAGGAAAAGCCCTAGATGAGCAAAGAAATTGACTTAACTAAGGGGGATGGACGGGGGCAGGGGGGACACCCTAATGCACATGATGTACTTTCACAAATATATCAAGGTCAATCCCTAAACTGAACTTGAGAAAGAGGGAGGGCAAGGGAGTGGGGTGGGAATGGGGGAAGGGGTTAAATGAGAAATGTGTGCATATATACCTTTATCAGCTTGTACCTAACAAAGATGTATGATTTCAATGCACCAATTATTATAAAAAATATATATTGCAACAAAAACCTGGAGAATCCTTGTGGGAATGGATTCTAGGAGGGTTAAACTGGGGAGGGACTAACCTAAAACTCTATTATGAGGGCAAATTTATTAATAGAATACATTTAACCGAAGTTCTCCATTTAATGTGTTTGCTCAAGCATCTAAGGGTAGATAAAATTGTTTGTTTGTTTGTTTGTTTGTTTGTTTGTTTGTTTTAATGGAAATCTACATCCAGAGGTGTGTTTGTGTGTGTGTGTGTGTGTGTGTGTGTGTGTGTGTGTGTTTACTAGAGATTGAACCCAGGATCATTCTACCTCTGAGATACATCACTCCCAGCCCTTTTTTTGTAAATTTTGAAACGGTCTTGCTAGCCTATTTAGGGTTAAACAAACAAAAGTACTATTATGTTATGATGGGTGATGGGTTACCAACTTGCGATATCTCTTTTCAGCATTTATGTTGAAATCGAAGATGTAAAGTAAAAACATGAAACAATTATTCAACTACAAAACTTTTAAGAGAAAAAATAAATATGAGATAAAGATAGTAGTAGAAATTAAGAAACTATGACAGAAAAAATGAGATATATGCCTAATATATTATTCCTTGAATGGTTAATTTCACCTATCTTCAACAAACACTTAGAAATTTCATGAGACCTGCTTGTCATTTTAAAAACAAAACACTTGGTGAACAGAACCATTGTGTGTGAGTGGAATTTGGACAATGTTATTCCTGTTGATTAATCAAGGTTTTTCCTCCATGGATATTGATTTCCAACCTTGCTTATTACCTTGACTTTGTATTCCTCTCTAAGATATATATTAATTCATTTCCCTTGCAAAATGCATCTTTCTGTATTTGCCAGCTGTTCATAAATGACCACACCTCATTCTTTTTTTTTTTTTTTTTTTTTTTTCAGTACTGGGGATTGAACCCAGGGGCATTCTATCTCCAAGCTCCACCCCCATTCCTATTTTTATTCTTAATTTGAAACAAGGTCTCACTAATTTGTGGAGGCCCTCACTAAGTAGCTGAGGCTGGCCACGATCCGGGATCCTTTGGTTTCAGCCTCCCAAGTACTGGGATCACAAGCATGCATCACCATGCTCGACTTGTGCCTCATTCTTTCCATGCTCTGTACCTCACTCTGCAGGTTCCATGCTCTTCCCGTCTACATGTATCCATTGTAACCTCTGTTCAAAAAGTGTGCAGGTGCATCTAATTTCTAACTGGTTTGTTGATCAGATGGTTATTCTTTTCTGTTCATGATCTCACTACTCTACCAAACCGAGAAATTCTTGACAATGGCAGTAGCTCTGTTATGGTTTGTGTTACATCCTTCCAACCCTATTCATATTGAAAATGTAAAAAAAAGATTAAAATGCCCCCTATATTTCCCTCTTTCAATATGTAGACCATATGTTGACCTGGATATAAGAAATATTATTGTTTTTTTTTTATAGGAATAACTACCTTGAGGGCTTTGTGATAGAAATATGACAAAATCTAATTCTAGAAAATAAGAAAACAGTGTCCCAAAAGATGAGACGGTATTCATTGAGGGTTTGGATAGTTTTCATGAACTGTTAAAGTCTCTTTGTATATGTTTATGTTTGTGTAACAGAAGTATAACCATGTAACCATACAGAAATATTCTCATCAGTAACTAAATGACTAAAGGCAAAAAATAAACTAAATGGGAATACATCTCTTGTTGTATTTGAAATTTAGTTTACTCTAGGACTTTGTGTAATTCAACATGTATTGTTCTAGCCGGGCGTGGTGGCGCATGCTTGTAATCCCAGCATTTGGGAGGCTAAGACTGGAGGATCCGGGTTCGAGGCCAGCCTCAGCTACCTAGTGAGGCACTCCGCAACTTAGTGAGACCCTGTTTCAAAATAAAGAATAAAAAAATAGGGCTGGGGGTATAGCTCAGAGGTAGAATGCCCCTGAGTTCAATCCCCAGTACCGCAAAAAAAAAAAAAAAAACCATGTATTGTTCTTCACTATACATATAATTCAATATGTAATATGTAATATTCTGTAATATTCAAAAAGAATGCTTAAATTCTATGAAATTTCATTGGCTTAATCTATTCATATCTCTTAATTAATTTTAAATGTATTTGAAGTGTTTCCTTTTTCTTTTTTACTCTCTGCATAAGTTCTTTACGTGATAAAATAAAATTATTAATATCTCATTTAATAGACAAATCACTGAAGTGTCTGATCATAGTAATTTTTAGGATGTCCATGGGAATTGAACCCAGGGACATTCTACCCTCTGAGATAGACCCCAGGACTTTTTATTTTTTATTTTGAAACAGTGTCTTGCTAAATTGCAGAGGCTGGCCTCAAACCTGTGATCCTCCTGTCCCAGCCTACCAAGTACTAGGATTACAAGTGTGCACCACCATACCTGGCTAATCATAGGATTATAGGATTTTTTTTTTTTTCGGTACTGAGGATTGAACTCAGGGGCATTCTACCTCCAAGCTACACCCCCAGCCCTATTTTTTAATTCTTTATTTTTGAAACGGGGTCTCACTAAGTTACGGAGGACCTCACTAAGCAGTTGAGGCTGGCCGTGAACCCAGATCCTCCAGTCTCAGCCTCCCAAATGCTGGGATTACAAGTGTGCACCACCAAGCCCAGCTCTAGGAATTTTTTATTATGTAATTTTACCTACAAAAAAAATCACCTTAATCAAACTTTAAATATAATAAAACCTCTGTACAGGTTCAGCTATCTAGGGCATGCTGTTTGCCTTTGGGACACAATTCTTGAGGGGAAAAAATCAACATATGTTGTCCAGAAAAGTATAAACAGGACAGTGATGGGTTTTTATAACTATGAGAAATAGAAACAAAAATAAAAATGGTAAATTGGGAGTGATGTGCTAATTGTTTTCCAAAATGGAAGTTTTGTCATATGAAAGAGGGTTTGATTTATTCTACGTGGCTGCAGTATAGAAGTAGGATCAATGTATAGAAAATGGAGAAACACGCTTGTAATCCCAGCATTCGGGAGGCTGAGACCAGAGGATCCGGGTTCTCGGCCAGCCTCAGCTACCTAGTGAGGCACTCCGCAATTTAGTGAGACTTGGTTTCAAAATAAAGAATAAAAAAATAGGGCTTGGGGGTATAGCTTGGAGGTAGAACGCCCCTGAGTTCAACCCCCAGTACCACAAAAAAAAAAAAAAAAAGGAGAAGCATATTTTGATTAAGTATGAAGAAAACAATTATGATAGAGCTGTCTGACAATGGAACACAGGCATCAAACGTTGATGTATTCAATCCATATCATTGAAAGAATTCAAAGAGGTGTTTCTGCATAATATTGTCAAATGGATTCAGGTATCCAGAATTATATTATATTCATGGCACGCTAGGATTTTTAACATATGTTGATTTTTTTCCCCTCATATGTTGATTTTTTTTCCTCTCAAGAGCTGTGTCCCAAATTTTATTATTGAAGTTGTCTAAAAGAAAATAGTTTAACCACAGTTGAATATAGACTTTAAAACTGATGCTTACAAGTTGGATGCAAAATGATCTTTTATTACTTTATTGCTTAATTTCATTTAAAACAGAGATATTTAATTTTTAAAAGGTGGGTTCAAACTCTCAATATGTTTAGATATTGAATTATAAGCCCTTGCAAAAAATTATTTTTTCTATCTTTTCCAATGTTATCAGTGTTTATCCTTGACATCCACCCATCCCAGACATACACCACTTCAAAATTCAAAACAAATCAAAATACAAACACAACACAAAAGGAAGAAAGAACCAAATTCACTGATAGTTAAGAGAGAAAATTGGTCTTAACTAAGAGATTATAATATCGATCATTTAAAGAAAAAATTCTGTGGGTGTTCATTGTTAAGAAAAGGAAACACTGTGGTACATATTACAGGAAAAATAAATCTGGGTAAAACTTTTACAGGGCACATTCTTTACTCTTTGTCTATAGCAGAAAAAAGTGAGTTAGTTATGGGTTGCTTAAATATGCTGCTATAAAATGAGAAGTTGACATCTGGATTCAGGCCAAGGAACAAAAGCATCACCTTATAACATTTACTCAAGAATCACAAAAGTTCATCTAAAGGTTAAGAAGCTTTCATAATAGAAAAAAATTTTTTTATCAAAGTTTATGCTAAGGTTTGCTACAGTGTATGCATATAAAATGCCTAAATCTGAAGACATGATTAGGCAATGTAATGCCTTTGAAGTTACAGAAAATATTTAGTAATGCCTTATCATCCATCATGGCTTGTTTTAAGCAGTATCTTAATTTATGTTATTTTTAGTTCCTGTAACCTAATGGATTTCCTCAACAAAATTATATTAAATGGTTATAGGAAGAAAGTAAATTTGAGATGTTTTATTTTTACTCACAGAAGAAAAATTTCCAGTTATGTAATTTTTCCTTTAACCTTTAATGTTTCATTTTAAAAACTGAAGAAAATAGTATTTTAATATACTTTTATTGCTGCATTGTAGTCTCACATCATAATGTAGTTCAGAGTGATAGGGGTATACATGCACACAGCACTTGTGCACTTCTTCCCAGGTCCCTCCACACTCTCTCCTGTTCCTCATACATGATATTGAGATTGGCATTGATAAATTTACATATGTAAATAATATCAGTGGAAGTGTTTCCTTTATTAATCCTCCCCTCCCCCTGCAACTGATCACCCTCCTCCATACCCTTCCTTCACTCTGCTGGGTTTTTTTCTACATTATCTAAAGTCCTTCTTGTATCCTATTTACTCCCTAGCCTCCATACATGAGAAAAATATATGACCCTTCACTTTCTGTGATTGGCTAATCTTACCTAACATAATATTCTCCAGGTCCATCCATTTTCCTGTAAATTATATAATTTTGTTCTTCTTTATTGCTGATTAGAGTTCCACTGTGTGTATATCCCACAATTTTGTAATCCATTCATCTGTTGATGGACATCTAGGCTGGTTTTGTGATTTGCCTATTGTGAATTGTGCTGCTATAAATATGGCTATACATGTATTACTACAATATTTTGATTTCAGTCCCTTTAGAAAGATACCCAGGAATGGTATAGCTGGGTCATATGGTGGATCTATTCCCAGTTTCCTGAGGAATCTCCACCTTATCTCCATAGCTGCTGTACTAATTTGCAATCCTACCAACAGTGTATGAGAATTTCTATTTCACCACAACCTCATTAGCATTCATTGTTGCTTGTCCTCTTGATTGCCAATCTAGTTTTGGTTAGATGGAATCTCAGTGGTGCGTGTGTGTGTGTGTGTGTGTGTGTGTGTGTGTGTGTGTGTGTATGTGTGTGTTTAGCACTGGGGATTGCACTCAGGAGCATTTCTACCTCTGAGGTATACTATTTTATTTAATTTATTTTTAGTTTGAAATAGAGTCTTGCTAAGTTGTGGAGGGCCTTGCTAAATTGCTGATGCTGGCCACGAACCTGTGATCCTCATGTCTCAGTCTCCCAAATATTGGGATTACAGGAATGCACCACTACTTCCAGCCTCCGTATAGTTTTGATTTGAATCTTCCTGATTGCTAATTATTTTGAACATTTTTCAAATATTTATTGATCACTTGTATTTAGTTCAATTGCCCATTTCTTGATTATTAATGTAAATATTTTAAATTTTTATATATTCTAGGTATTAGTCCTCTATCAGAGTAGTAGCTGACAAAGATCTTCTTCCATTCTGTAGGCTTTCTCTTTTTAGACTCTTGATGGTTTTCTTTGTTGCACAGAAACTTTTTAAATTTAATACCATCCCATATATTAGTTCTTGCTTTAATTTCCTGAGTTTTAGGAGTCTTATTGAGGAAGTTTCTACCTGTCCCTCTATGGTGGAGTGTTGGTCCTGTACCCTCCTCTAATAATTTCAAAGTCTCTGGTCTAATTTCCAGGTCTTTGATCCATCTTAAGTTGACTTTTGTACAGGGTGAGAGATTGGGGTTTAATTCCATTTTTCTAAAAATGGAAAACCTATTTTCCCAAAGCTACTTGTTAAAAAAAGCTATCTTCTCTCCAGCATTTGTTTTGGGCATTTTTGTAAGTGAATTTGTTTCTGTATCTTCTATTCTGTTCCAGTGGTCTATGTGTGTATTTTTGTGTCAATAACATGCTGTATTAATTATTATAGCTCTGTAGTATAATTTGAAGTCAAGTATTGTGATGCTTCCTGCATGGTTCTTATTGCTGAGACTTGCTGGGTCTTTAGCCATTCTGGGTCTTTTAGTTTTCCATATGAATTTTAGGACCAATTTTTCTTTTGCCTCTGTGGTGAATGGCATTAATATTTTAATAGGATTGCATTGAATCTCTAGATCACTCTTGGTAGAATGACCATTTTCATAATATTTATTATGCCTATCCAAGAACATGGGAGATCTTTCAGTGCTTCACAAATTATTCTGTGAAATAGAGATGGAATTCTTCTCAATTCCTTCTATGAAGCCAGTCTCACCTTAATACCATAACCAAATAAGAATACTTTAATAAAATACAGAACAATATATTTGTTGAACAAAGATGCAAAAGTTCTAAACAAAATACTAGTGATACACAGTCAAAGCCATATCAAGAAAAATTTTCACCATGACCAAGTTGGTTTCATTCCAGGGGTCCAAGGCTGATCCAACATAAACAAATTACATGTAATTCACCACATAAATGGAACTAATGACAAAATCATGTGACTGTTTCAGTAGATGCTGAAAAAAACATTTGACAAAATCTAGCCCCTATTCATGTTAAAAACACTGCAGAAAATCGGGATAGAAGGAACTTACCTCAACATTATAAAGGCAATATGCAATAAACTAAAAGTCAACATCATACTGAATGGGGAAAAACTAATAATTCTCTCTTAAATCAGGAACAAGACAAGGATGCCCATTATCACCACTCCTTTTAAATATAGTATTTGAAATTCTAGCCAGAGAAATAAGGCAAGATAAGAAAATCAAAGGAACAAAAATAGGAAAAGAAGAACTGAAATGATCTCTACTTACAGATGACATTATCCTATACTTAGAAGACACAAAAATTTAACCAAGTTCTTCTAGAACTGATTAACAAATTCAACAATGTAATAGGATACAAAGCAATCTGAAAAAAATTAGCTTTTCTAATAAGCCAATCATGAATCCACTGAAAAAGAAAACCAGAAAAAATTTCATTCCCAATAACCTAAAAAAAATACCTAGGAATAAATCTAACCAATGAGATAAAAGTCATCTACAATGAATATGATAAAACATTGAAGAAATAACTTGGAGAAAATAAGATTTTACATGTAAGTTTTAATTTTCTATTTAGTTGCTTATTTTGAAATATATGTGGTTATTTTAAAGGAGCTAATAAATTGACTTATACAAAGTAAAATGATAAGAAAAATTAGGAAACAAAATTATATGATATAATGAGACTAGAGTTTCTCTAAATAATTAATAAATTTGAGTACAAACCATTTTCATGGTATTTATTGAAGTATATGTTTTTAAGATTTTTATGTAAAACATTTTTGGCAGTAAGTATAACAGTTGATGTACATATATTTTGATGTAATTGTTCTATTTTTATGATTTTATTCTAATTTCTTAACAAAGTGTGTCATATTTATTTGAATTCATGAAAACTTGAAACCACATAAAGGACCATCAGCAATGATATTTAAATATATGTACTTGTATAAGTCTAGTATAACATACAGTTCATTCTTTTTATTAACACTTAAGGATATTCAAGTGGCAAGACAAGATTATAGAAGAAAATGTGTTATGTGAACATTTTTGTGCATAGAAATATGTATTGAAAATAATTCTGTTAACAATGACTATAGTTGAGTTTGGGGGAATAGGGAATGGATTGGGAGGTGGATAGCTTATGTTAGGTCTTTCAAAAGTACTTATTTTTTAAAAAAAATTTATCAGCCGGGCGTGGTGGCGCACGCTTGTAATCCCAGCATTCGGGAGGCTGAGACCGGAGGATCCGGGTTCGCGGCCAGCCTCAGCTACCTAGTGAGGCACTCCGCAACTTAGTAAGACTCGGTTTCAAAATAAAGAATAAAAAATGGGGCTGGGGGTATAGCTCGGAGGTAGAATGCCCCTGAGTTCAATCCCCAGTACCG
>PVLC010039574.1:0-14258 GCA_004027655.1 Graphiurus murinus
TGCTGCAAAGTTTTATTTGGTGGCATCTATCGATTCTTGATTTGAGATTTAGGGGTCACATAAGGCAGTATTTGCCTTTGGCTATAGGTTGGAGAGTTGATCCTATGTTTTCTTCTATCTGCAAAGTTTCTGGTCTAATTTTTAGGTCTTTGATCTATCCTGTGTTGATTTTTGTGCAGGTGAGAAAGATTTCATTCTTCTACATATGGATATCCAGTTTTCCCAGAGCCATTTATTGAAAAGGCTGACTGATTTCAGTTCTCAGATCTGAGAGGCTGAGATAAAGGTCTAAAGGAAGGAGTTCTGACCCTAAAACTTCAAACTTTTCAGGAAAAAGGTACTTTATTTTATAAAAATTCAACCTAAAAGATTTCAGTGCATAAATGTAAGAAACATGATGACAATACTTAAGGCAATTTTTGCAAAAGGAACTTCTAAAATCTTGAAGTAGACTTCAGAGGAACACATGTCAAATTGTTTTGTAGAATTGTTTAATTTGGCTTTGTAGTGCCAGAAATAATTTGGGACACTTTGCATTTTAATTTCCTGATACAAGCAACATTATTTTAAGAGATTTGAGGACATTAAAACTAAGTTTTATCAATTTACAACTAAATTAAATTCAATTAAAGTTTGGTACAGTAGGCATGTCTATAAAATTGTGAAAGGACCTAATAAAATTTTAATAGAATGCTCCTTTGTGGAAATTGGAGTAGGTGAAGTGAGACATTATCTAAACCAAATTTCAGTATTTCTGAAAATGAAGATGAGATTTGATTTTAAGTGATTCTAAGAAAAAAACAAACCCAGAAGTCTAACACAGCATAAAAGAAAAGTGAATTTCTCCTCAATCCTGGTAGAAAAGAGCATTGAACTTCCAACTACATTAGATATGTTTATTCACTGCCAAAATACTCAGTCAAGTAGTCTTATGTTGTTTACTTTTTAACTATGAGTCCCAAAACAGCAGTTTGTGCAAATATAGGAGAATTAAGTATTCCTTAGGATACTCTTCCTTTTCTCTGACCACTACCACTTTTGGCTACAAGTTCTAGACTTAATTTCAAGGGTATATTGTCAAATCAGACCAGAGGACCAGAACACCAAAATCTTGTGTGCGTGTGTGTGTATGCATTTATGTGTTGTGCTGGGGATGGGTTGAGTCAAGGGACTTTCTACCTTGAGCAATATTCCGAGCCCTATTTTATTTTGAAGCAGGGTGTCACTAAGTTGTGAAGGGCCTCACTAAATTGCTGAGGCTGGCTGCCAACTCGCAAATCTCCTGTCTAAGTACTGGGATTGCAAGAGTGTGCCACTATGCCCAACTAAATACTTAAAAACTAAGTTAAAAAGTGTCAATCCAAAAAAAAAGTTACAAGAAGATCTGAAATAGCACACAAATTTCTTTCCAGCTTCAGATTAGGTTAAGCACAAAGACCCTTTGTGCCTGGTAGGACAGAGACCACATTGTTACCATAACCCCCTGAACCTCAAGCTGAGGCTTCCAATGTTCCCAGGGGTGTGGGAGTATATCCTAGACACTGCTGTCCTGGGACTCGGAGACAACAAGGTTGGCTGAGAGAGCAAGAATGATCTTGCTGGCCAGTTTGCATAGAGTCCTACAGTTAGAATGGAAGCAGGAACATTATGGGAATACTGAACAAACAGCCCTTGCCAGGATCCTGTGGTGACATAGTGGCCATTTATCTCAGTGGACAAGAGTGTCAGAGAGCCTACTAGGAATTCAGCACCCACAGGTCACAATGTGAAGGAGCGTAATATGTTATAGCACAAGATGTATCTGAGTCAGAAGCCAGCTGAGGAATAAGGAAGAAGGTACCCCTCTCCCATGTGACTGTCAAGGTGATGAGTTTAACACAAGGAAGGTGGTATGAAAACTCTTGAGTTTTGAGACCCATAACAGACTAAGTTGTAAATGAGTTGACTAAGATGATCAATTTTTTGGCTTTGGTTGGAAGTGGCCGTTTTCAACTTGATTTCATTCTTTTGTGGTAATGGATATTGAACCCAGGTGCAATCTATTTTTGAGCTATACTCCCAGCCATATATTATATATATATTTTACTTTGAAACAGGGTCTCAGTTGCTGAGGATCTTGCTAAAAACCTGCGATCCTGTCTCAGCTTCCCAAGTACTGGGATTCAAAGTGTGTACAACCCTGTCCAGCGACTACTTGATTTTATTTTTACTTTAAACCCCATTGTCGCTTATGAAGAGGAAAAAGCTGAAGTTACATTTTTGTACAATCAAGTCTGTTACACAAGGAAATGGCTAGAGGAATTTATTATTTTATCATCACAAGACTAAATAGGTGGGTGACATCCCGAGAAGTCTCAGATATATGAGTCTACCATAAGACATTATTTTCCAGGAATTCATCCCAGTTTCTCTGGTCTTACCATTTCTTCTACTGTGTACTGAAAGGCCCCAGGGCAGATTAATAGGCAAGTTGTTCTCTTCTCATGCCTGCACTTTACAAGTGTTTACATTATGTGTTTGTAAGGATGAAATCAGATAGTGATTACTTTAAGAAACTGAGGTTTAGGTATGATGTATCTAAAATCAGATACTGCTCTATTTCTGCTCTTTGTGATTTCCAAGCCTCAAGTTATTTGTACTCTGCTTTACATGGTATACACTTTAGGCATTATGACAAAGTAGTGTTAAATGTTTCCACTCATTTCCTTCAGCATCAATGCCACCAATGGCTATGAATGTCATCTTTATGTTCTACATGGAGGTTTATGGTCAGGATTTCTGTAAAATGAATTTCTAACAGATGCTTCTATACTATCTTTTCAGTTTCAAGTGTTAATAGACATTACATTTGGCACTAATATTATGTTTATAAAAGTCCTTCGACTCAACTTTGGCACTGGAATCCAGAGATCTTGAGATGGGTGGACCATAACTTCTTACACCAAAACAATGAATATTAATAGAATTTGATTCAAATATTCTGGCATTTGGCATAGAATGAAGAGAAACTTAGGACTAGTCTGGTGATTAAGCTAGACTTTAGGAAATAACTTGGGCTATTCTGTGTTTCTCAGGTTTTTTTTGTGATATGATTTTTATATTCTAGCTGTGGTTTAGTCACTGGCTTCTTTAGGTTATATTTTCCAAAACACCAAAATGATTTATTTTTAACTTAAGATCAGCCACTTTAGCCTTTTGAAGATATTATGGTTTATAAACTGATAGTTAATTTAAAATTAGACACATTTAAAAACCAGTATGAACACAACCATACTAGAACACAAGAATTGATTGCTTCATTCTACTTTTTATGCATTGCCACAAGATTTCTGCAGATTTCTAGACTGAAACAGTCTTCTCATTATGGAAGCCTGATTAATAAATATGATGAGGAGGGTTAATCATAACAAGTAGGAACAAGAATTCTCCAAAGAGACCTGAAATAATTTTAAGGTTTGTATCCATCATAGGGGTCTTCATTTATTCTCATTACCTTTGACCCCCTTCATGTCAATCTTACTGTCATCTTTCATTATTTTAGTGTAGCTGCAGTCTCTTGTATATACCATCTCAGAGCCTCCAAAATATAATTTCCTAATGTCCTTTTCTATCTCTTCCTCTCTGCTCTCAGTTAACCTATGGTCAAGAGATGTGGGATATTTCATACCCATTTGTCTATTTAAAGGGAATGATCTTGTTTGAGGATTGTCTATGGGCAGTAAGATCCCATTAAGATTTTTTATATTTATGTTGTCTCCATTAACAGCAAATGTCCTTTTCTGGGGCTAGCCAGTAGGATTGGAAAAGTTTGCTAACACTGTAAGAGTCCAGAAAGTTTCAGCTAACAGAAGTTATAAACCATCTTCAATAAAGTGCTAGAGTTCTACTTTCTAAAAATTATGCTTTATGACATTCAGTGAGTAGAAATCCTATACCAAAAATGTAAAGTATAGAAATATCATTTCTTAGGGTCTGTATGGTTATGCTTATTGTGCTTAGATTCAAGTTAAATAGGTAGGAAAAGTAATTAGTACAAGGATTTATGCCCGACTTCTTCCTTCCACTTTGATACTAGGTCTTTACTGTATAGAACATGCATGGCTTTAGAATTGCTTTCAGGTCCTTACCTTCAGTTTAGGCAGGACCCCAAAATTTCATGAGATTCCCTGGGTCAGTGCTTCTTCCTGTTATCACTAAAATATTTGTATACCCCCTTGACTTAGGATAGTCACTTTGGGTGAGTCTCTGCCTTAAGAATGTGGAGAAGTCTCTCTCGAATCTGCTTGGTACGAACAGCATAGACAACCGGGTTGAGGATGGGTGGGATGAGGAGATAAAAGTTGGCTAAAAGAATATGGATGTGGGGAGGAACATTATGGCCAAAGCGATGGGTGAGAGATGAAACAGCAATAGGGATGTAGAAGACGAGGATGGCACAGATATGAGAACCACACGTTCCAAAGGTTTTAGCCCTGGCATCATGTGTAGCCAATCCAAATATAGCCCTAAAAATCATCACATATGAGGCAGCGATGGCTAGTGAATCCAGGATTAATACCAGAAAGCCAATTCCCATTCCATATATATTGTTGATCCTTGTGTCACCACATGCCAAGGTAACCACTGCCATGTGCTCACAGTAGGAGTGGGCAATGATTTGGGTGCGGTAAAGGGGCAGCCTCAGGCGAATCAGTAGGGGCAGAGGTCCAATGTAGAGTACTCCCCGGAGGAGGGCTATCAGTCCCAAACGAGCCACCACTGCATGGGTGAGCACTGAGGTATGGTGGAGTGGGTCGCAGATAGCCACATAGCGGTCAAATGCCATGGCAAGGAAGATGCCTGACTCAACGGTAGCAAAGCAGTGAATGAAGAACATCTGGGCCAAGCAGGCATCCAGGCCAATGCTGCGGGCACCAAACCAGAAGATGGTCAACAGTTTAGGCATGGTAGAGGTTGAAAGGACCAAATCGATGACAGCCAACATGCACAGAAAGAAATACATGGGCTGGTGCAGGCTGCGCTCCATCTTTACAACTGCTAGGATGGTGACATTCCCCACCACAGCCACCAGGTACATGGAGCCGAAGGGAATGGAGAGCCAGATGTGCAGGGATTCCAGCCCCGGGATGCCAGTGAGCCAGAAAGAGGTAGGCACGGAGCAGGCATTATTAGGGGTAAACATGTTTGGGAATGTGGGGTATTGGAGGACAGGAGCTCTTGGTTCCAGGTTTTCACTCCTGTGAGAGATCACCTCTGACAACTGCAGACTAGGTCCTCATTTCCATCCTAGGCAACTGGTGGCACCTATGGTGAAGCATTCCGAATGCCAATTTGAAAAATTACATGTTTGAGTTATCTATGATGACACCCACTTCTAAGTGTAGAAACAGGCATGCTCATGATTTTTTTCTAATTGCCCTACTGTACTGCAGAAATCCCAAGTTATGTACCCCTTTGACCCAGTATTTTAGGGAACTTCATCCTAAAGGAAGTGAAAAATGCAGAAAACATCTTTGTATAATGATTAAATGTAAATATATCGTGTGTTTTTCTCAGTGACTGCATATACTTCTCTTATCACTGATAAACAGCAACATTATCAATAAACTGGTTAGTTCTTTGCGATTTTTATGTCAATGAAAAATTGGAGCCATGTATTAAAGCATTACCATCAAAAGAAAGTTAATAAAGTTTTGCTTATGTTCTAGTACATTTGTTCAATGAGTTAGTTATATAACACTTAGTGATATATAGTTCCTGGTATAATGTTTATCATATTCCAATAGATGAGGGAATAGCAGGAGGCAGGCTAACCTATGATTTAATTTCTTTAGAAATTGTCTGAGCTATAGAAACATACCCTTAAAGTAGAGAAGCATCTGGGAAGATTTGTACCAAGATTGTTGATTTGGGTGGATGGAATTATGGGTGCTTTTTTTGTGTTTATTCTACTTTTCAAAATAAGCTTATAAACTTGATAAAAACTTATGAACCTGATAAAAACCTGATAAGTAAAATGAGAATTTTACCAGGAAGACATATTAGTGAAATGAAGTTACAAATTCTTGGCAAAGGCCTTAATTTCTCAAAGAAAAAAGCTCTCATTTAAGGTTGCTCAGATTCCATGATTAAACAGGATGAAGAATAGAAAATTTCCTAAGAAGGCTTTAAGGACAGACTTACATTCTCTTGTCAAGAATATGGGTACCACCTATAACTTGACATGAAATATAGCCTTTTATGAGCAAAATTGACTAGACTTTCCCATAATCTGAGAGCAGAGATTAAAGAATGGAAATAAAATGGTTAGTAAGCCAGATGTGGTGGTACACCCCTGTAATCCCACAGGAGATTACTTGGGAGGCTGAGACAGGAGGATCACAGGTTCAAGGCTAGCTTAATTTAGTGAGACATTGTTTCAAAAAATGGAATAAAGGTGTTTAGAGATTGTATATAACTGAAGTAGAACATCCCTAGATTCAATTTCTAGTCCCCCCAAAAAAGCCAGTAAGATCCTTATGAGCAACATCCTTCTGGGTCTTCATATTTTGAGGATAGGGAGGTCCCTAAAGCACCAAGATTTTGTTGACTTGGGGTGGGTGGGATTATGGTTGCTTTCCATTTTCTTCCTTTTGTGTATGTTAATTTAAGGGACAATTTTACTAGGATGATTTTAGTGGAATAGAATTAAGATTTGGTACAGGACCCAATTTGCTTATAAAAGTCTCCCTTTTTTCCCTTCAGATACCAATGCTAAAAATCCTATTTCTTTACATCCTCAGCGTTCAGAATCTGAGGGCATAGGGTCTGATTCATATCCTTCCCTGTCTCAGGTTTCCCTCCTAGGTCTTTCTCATTTCTAGCAGGTTCCATGACACCCCACATGTGCATGGCTATGTTTTTCACACAGCCAAGTTTTGACTGAGAAGTTTCATCACCTCCTTGATTTCTTTCTTTCTCATCCTTCAAGGTCCATTTCAGATCACTCATCTACAAAGTCTTTTGTGGTATCTCTAGCCTATGCCAAAGTCAGTGGATAAGGAAGGAGTGAAGACTGAAGTTACTACATTCCCTGAAATTCAAGCCCACCACATACTTTGTGTTTTCTAGAATAGGAATAGAAGTTACATTTCTTCTTAGGCCCAACTGCTATGGAAAAGTCCCTGTGTAGCCTTATAAGTCTGTAATTCAAGTTCCAACAGAGTTCATTTTCAAGTTTGAGTTTGCTTATTTAACTGTCAGGCATTGGCTGGGTGCTGAGAATAAACAAGTTTTATGAACCTTACACAGTCATCTTTTACATTAAATACCACCGATTTCTCAAGTAATTTGGTGGTTTGAGTCCTTAAATATGTAGATGAGTGATAACACACGAGAAATTACTTCTTTAGGGTTGAAGTGTAAGGTTGCTCTGCATTTATCAGAGTTAAGATTGGAAGGAAAGGAGGCCCTGAGAGGCAGCACCATACAGCTGCTCAGGGCAACAATATGCCATTGAACCAGCCAGATTTCCCATTCCAGACTTTTAATCTTACCTCTGTTTTGGGGCAAGTTGCTTCACCTCTGCAAGCCTCTTTTTTCATATGAAAATGGGGGTAGTCTTCACTGCAAAGGAGATGTATACAGAACAAAGAAGCATAAAACTTTTGGCACATGACAGCAGCTGCCTGTCCCCGAAATTCCTACTCTCCAACATGGGCCCTTAGACCAGAAATGTACATCCATCAAGTTGGAATAATTTCCTTGTTTGTTAACATGGTCCATTTTAGAGGATGGCTCAAAAGTGCAGGAGTTGATTAGATAGGATAGAGATTCAAAGCAAACCAGTCAAGGCACAATTTTAGAAAAGAAAGAAGGTCTGAAGTGTTCTCTGCAAGTATTGTGATGGGACCTCCTGGAGCAGGGGAGCACAATTTCCTCAGTGTCAGGGTAGGTCAAAGTAGTGACTACTCGTCATGAAAGAATATCTGAGGATGGCTTTAAGTCTAGATAATCTTCCTTTGAAATATGTCAGAACCAGTTCAGCCGATGAGGTAGTAACTGAGTTTTAGGCTGGAACAAGGAGAACTCTGAACATATACATAGGAACTTCACAGTGACCATTATCATCTTAAGTGGTGGTGGTTTCAATTAGACTTGAGCTTCCAGAGAAATATTTTCTATCATCTCAAATGAGAACATCCTTACCTGGACATTGGAAACATGTCTTCAAGCCCCAGGAGAGGCATTCTGACAGTGGGGCTGGGCGGAGGCTTCTGGAAGAAACATTTTACAATGGTGATGTAAGTTCGTCTCCTGATCCATGCATAGATTCAAATACTAACTCTCCTGATTTTGGCTGTGTAGAATCAGGCAACAAACTCTTTGCTTTTGTTTTCTGGTCTGTAGAGTAAGTGAAGTTTGTGTGTAACCACAGAGGTTCAACCGTTGGGATGCCTGGCTTCTGAATTGGCATGGGAATAGTTTTACCTACTCCTTCCCTCTGGTCTTCCCTCCTCCTTCCACAGAACACAGACAGTGCTATTTCTTTATGATCATAGTGGCCCCCATCTCTTTCCCAAATTATCAGCCTCTTTAATATGAATATAATCAATTCAAGAGACAATGCTGACGGTGTTGGGATCAGGTTAGGGGAGAAGGCTACCCTTCTGTGGGCCAGAACACCAAAGGCTCAACCAGGCTGGAAATGTCCAATTTTTTCTCTCATGTTCTGAGGGAAAGTACTAGGAAATCAAGCCTTCTACCTTGGGGTTTTTCTTTGATTCAATCCAGGCCACGGATGAACTTTATACTTTTGAGTAGATGCATGAAGAGAAGCCCTGGCTGGACCAAAATAAAAATGTACTTTCTGGAACTCAGGGACTGCTTTCAATGACACTCAAATTATTTACCTGTTGGAGTGCTGTCCAGAGCTCTGTGCTGTTCCTTACAGTTCTTACCTCTTATTTGGATGTATGGACAAATTTAGCCGATTAGTGAAAGGGAGGTCATGCTCCCATTCTCTTTCTTCTGTCTCCTTTATCTAGGTTATGAATATAGCCAGTGACTTCCCAAGGGTTACACAGAGAAACTTGCACACTTCCCTCTAGACTGAATTTCCCTCCTAGGAGCAGCCTTCATTCCGCATCTCACTTTACCTCGGAGGACTAGAGCATATGTTTATTCCTAACCCTCTGATGCTCTTAGCTGGCTCCAGGATTCTGACTATCCTCCCCTGGGCCTGAGGTAATCAGACTACAAGAAGCATACTGAGAGAGTTCACAAGAATGGGCAAACAAATCATTGGATATTAGTATAACCCATATGGATTTCTTTGGTTCATATTTTAAAAAATCTATGCTATGGAAAGATAACAAAAATGTTAATATTGTAGTTTTTATTCTCCATCTACTTTTAAAATTTCACTAAGTGTAAATTTGAGTTGAAATAGTTTTGTGTTGTTACTTAAGCTTCTCTAAATAGTGGGAAGGCTAGTTTAACAGTCTCCAAAAGTGGCACTGACATATTTGCCAGTACTATTTGTCTGCCCAATCTTAGCATAGAATCCCCAAAGAGAAACTGATAATTAAACAGGCTCATGTATCCTGGTTAAGTTGCATCCCCCCAAAGCATTCTTCCAGTCTGCGTTTAACTCAGCATCAAGTGATTTCATATAAAAAAAAACTGCCCTGTAGATGGGGAAAAGTTAATTTCTACAGTGTGAACATTTCTATATTTGAGAATTTGTGGCTAATATATATGTATTTTTTGAAAAAGTTCCCCTTTCTGCTTCCCAATACTCTTAAGTGAGGAGGATGGTTTCAGAAAATCTTGCAAATATTGTTTTCTACAGGAACTTGGTATATAACAGGCAATACTTTTTATAGTCACTTTTTTGAGTGCTGGTATTGAATCTAGGGCCTTTTGCCTGTGATGAACATTTTTTGCCATTGAGATATACTCCCAGCCCTATAATAACTTTAATGATCAATATTTCACCTTGAGTCTAAATTAGATTTCCTAATTATTCACATAATGACACAAGAATACTGAAAACATCAGTCTTACTTTTTCCTATTCATTCTATTCTCAGGGAACTTGATAGAAATCCTTTAATCTAGTAAGTGCTTACAAAATTCTATATGTAAAGACTGATTTCTTTCGATTTACTGATCTGGAGTACATTTAATTTCCACATATCTGAAGTTTCTAATTTGTTCCTGTTATTGAATTCTAGGCTCATGTTATTGTTATTGGAAAAATACTTAATATGACCTGGCATATATGTCCACTGTGGTAGGCCATGAGCCTATGCCTTTAGGAACCATTCTAAAGTCTGGGTCCATGAAGGCCAGCATAATGCTAGGCCATTCCTGAGCCTGGGGTCCACTTGGAATGTGGGCTACAGAGACAGACTCCTTTGATAACTCTGATCTCATTTTGTTGATATTTTCTTGATACTGAGTTCTCTTGGTGTTTAGTTCACTGAATATTTGAATTCATAAAACTTTAGGGTACCCTAAGCTAGGGTACCCCTAAATTGTGTTTCTTTGGTTGCATCATGGTTCCCTGAATTTCTTATATCAATCCATGAGTATCACATGGGACCTATGAAAACTTGAGATGTATCAAAAGAAGCACTAAGAGGAAAGTTTATTGATGGTCGGTCTTTAAGACATATAACCTCACTTTTTACTTCAAAGCAACCAGGCAGTGCAAAGTAAGCCCAAAGTCAGCATAAAAAGATTAGAATAAAATATAGTATATAAAATTGGAAAAAACCCACGGGAGTTGGTTTTCAGCAACTTGTTAAACAAGATTGATAAACTTTAGGTAGACTAAGATTTGAATAAAAGTTAAATCACAATATTATAAAATAAGGGGGCATGAGACTAATGTGAACAATTTTGTCCGATTGGATAAAAGATACCTAGACATAACTTACTAAAACCAAATCATGAACAGAAAATCTGAAAATAACAAATGAGTTAAAGAGACTGAATTGGCAGTAAGAACTTCCTAGCAAAGAAAAGCCCAGGATCCGATTACTTTACTGAATTTTACCATTTAAAGAAATAACACCATTACTTCTCAAACTCTTTAAAAAGAAAAAGATGTAATAATTTCATGTTTCAGTTTGATTGGATTAAGGGATACCCATACCTGGTTAAGCATTTTTTTTCTAGTATGTCAGTGTGTTTCGAAGAACTGACATTTGCATCTAGGAGAGAATAAGGAAGACCTGCCCTCATCCAATGTTGGCATGTGCCATCCAATAAGCTCAAGGCCCAGGTAGAAAAAGGCAGAAGAATTTGCGGCGTTTTCTTTTGGAGTTGGGACATATGGGCCCTTGGACATCAGAATTCCACATTCTCCAGCTTGTGGCCTTGAACCGAGTTATACCACTTTCCTGAGACTGATGCCTTTGTACTTGGACTGAGCTGTGATACAAGCTTTCCAGGTTCTCCAGCTTACACATAGTCTATGGGGTCTAGAGTCTCACAGCCTCCACAATCATGTGAGCCAATTCCAAGTAAATTCTTTCATTTATTTATCCATCCCTTTTGAGAACCCTGACATATTGGAGGATAAATGCAAGCCTTACACATTCATTTCATGAGGTCAGCAGTATCTTGATGCCAAAGACACAAAGATACTACAAATAAGTTACAGGCTAATCTTTTTGGTGTATTTTATTTGTGTGTAAGATTTTGGATCCCCATGTCCAAAAACAGCAATGGATGTTACACAGGCTAGTATCTGAATATAGATACAAAAGTTCTAAAAAAATTATAGCAAACCAATTTCAATAGAACATGAAAGATATAGTAGGTGCAGAAAAACTTCATAAAATTCAATATTCTTTCATGATTAAAAACTCAATAGGTAAGGTATGTCCTGTCCATAACTAACTACAATATATGCCATATTTGAGAAGCTCAGAGTTAATGCTACTCAATGATGTAGCTGAAAAGCTTAAGATCAGGAAGAAAAATATACCTTTCACCATTATTTGATGTATTAGCCAGAACAAAAAAATGAAATGCATTCAAATAGGAAAAGTAAACTTGTCTGTTTTCAGATGACATCTTATGTGAGGAGGACCCTAGAGACTATTGAAAAACTGCATAAAGAGTTTAGTAAAGTTTCTGGAAAAAAATCACTCCATAGGCTAACATATACTCTGAATCTATGTCTACTATATAGTGCATTTTTCCCCATGGCTAGTATTCATGAGTCCAGAAATCAAAGTGGAAGTTATACTTTGCTATAGTGGTGTCACTATCAAAGTGTTTACCATTTATACAATCTTAGGGTCTGCTGGCCTAGAGGTTTTGGTTCCAAAAAGAATGTTGTGTCTCCTAACAATAATTCTACTGAACTGAAATTAAGACTGCCTCCTGGACACTAAATTCATGGTTCTGAATCAATAGGCAAACAAAAGTTACTGTAATAGGGTGATTCGTCCTGACTATCAGGGGAACTAGTCTACTACTCTAATGGAGATAATACATAAAAAACAGGAGATTGCTTTGGGTATCTTATAATCAGGCCTTGAGGTAGAAGTCAATGGAAAACAGTGCAATTCAGGAAGAATTACTACTGGCCCAGACTCTTCAGGAATGGAGGTTTGAGTCATTCCACCAGGTACAGAACCATGACCAAATGACATTTATTGAAGGCTAATGGAATACGGAATAAGATGATCACAAGTCACAACTATACAGATTACTAGCTAGAGCTACACCATCAGTTCTATGAGAGAACTAGTTGACATGAGTATTTTCCTTATTTCTTATGATGAATGCATATGTATATTAATAATGCAAGTCTTTGGTTGTTTTCATATGAAAACGCATATTATCATAGTGTGTAAATACTCAACTGTAAATCATAGTATTTAAGTTATGGGATATCAAAGAAAATGCCACTCAAGGACTTCACCTCCCCTTCTGGAGAAAGTTTGCAGGATGGTTACATTACTAGGCAGAATTATGACTGTTACCATCTTTATTTGGAGATTAGGTATGACTTGAAGATGTTTAAGGATAAACTGATGACAAGGGGTGGGCTTATGGTTAATCTTGTGACAACTTGACAGTGCCACACGGTGCTCAAATATGGTCAAGCATTCTGGGCGTTTCTGTGAGGAGTTATTTGAATAAAGTAGACTGGATGCTTTCTGCCCATGCTAGGGAGGGAATTGTCTGACAACAGGAAGGCTGCCTGCCTCCCCAAAATCCAACTATTTGTTGTCTTCAAATATGAAGATAGATAGCTGGGTGTGGTGGCGCACGCCTGTAATCCCAGCATTTGGGAGGCTGAGACCGGAGAATCCAGGGTCTCGGCCAGCCTCAGCTACCTAGTGAGGCACTCTGCAACTTAGTGAGACCCTGTTTCAAAATAAAAAATATCAAAGAGGGAATGGTGAAGGGCTAATTAATGTGTGCATATACACCTCTACCATCCTGTACCTCATTATGATATTCTTTTGGGTAAATACCCAGAAGTGGTATTGCTGGGTCATATGGTAGGTTCATTCCCATTTGTCTGAGGATCGTCCCTATAGTTTTTCAAAGTGATTGCACTAATTTGCAATCCCAATGTATTAGACCTCCCACTTCTCTACACCCTCACCAGCGTTTGTTTGCATTTTTAATGATTGCCATTCTAATTGAGGTTAGGTGAAATCTTAGAGTAGTTTTGATTTGCATCTCTGATTGCTAATGAACATTTTTCCATACATTTATTGGCCATTTGTTTTTTTTTTTTTGTGGTACTGGGGATTGAACTCAGGGGCATTCTACCTCTGAGCTATACCTCCAGTCCTAATTTTTATTCTTTATTTTGAAACCAGGTCTCACCAAGTTGTGGAGTGCCTCACTAGGTAGCTGAGGCTGGCCGCGAACCCGGATGCTCTGGTCTCAGCCTCCCAAATGCTGGGATTACAAGCGTGCATCATCACGCCCAGCTCGGCCATTTGTATTTTTGTGAAGTGTCTCTTTAGTTCACTTGCCCATTTTTTTGATTGGGTTATTTGTTTTCTTAGTGGCGAGTTTGAATTCTCTGTATATTCTAGATGTTAGCCTTCTATCAGAAGAGTAGCTGGCAAAAATACCCCATTCTATCAGCTCCTCTGTCAAGGTTCTTGATAGTTTCCTTTGCTGCACAGAAGCTCTTCAGTTTAATGAAATCCCACATATTGATCTTCCTTTTAATTTCTGGTGTCTTTGGGGTCTTGAGAAAGTTTTTACCTGTGCCTATATGTTGAAGTGTTG
>PVLC010039575.1:0-14146 GCA_004027655.1 Graphiurus murinus
GGCACAGAGGGGCAACCAGGTTGGCCTAGTATTTCCCTACCCTCTTCTCCCCCTCCACAGCCCAGGTTTTCTCATCCTAGTGAAGTCCTCCAAAGGTAAAGGTTGTAGCAAGAGACTTGGATGCAAGCTCCAGCCTGGTCATTTATTACTATGTGGCATCAGTAAAAATCCTTTAACTTGGAAACCTCTAATCTTCAACTCTGGGGTGGAGGATGGCAGCAGGGGGTTTGAATTGGAAAAACTTCCTTCTCTGAGCTCCAGGTGCGATGTGCACATTAATAATGCCATAGTGTTTAAAATGCACATTAATAACGGCACCATGCCGGGCATTGTGGCACATGCCTGTAATCCCAGTACTTGGGAGGCTGAGACAGGAGGACCTCAGGTTCAAGGCCAGCTTCAGTAACTGAGCAAGACCCTCAGCAACTTAGTGAGACCCTGTTTCAAAAGAAAGAAAGAAAGAAAGAGAGAGACAGAGAGAGAGAGGGGGGGGGAGGGAGGGAGGAAGGAAGGAAGGAAGAAAGGAAGGAGGGAAGGAAGGAAGGAAGGAAGGAAGGAAGGAAGGAAGGAAGCTGGGAGTAGAGCTCAGAGGTAGAATGCCTCTGGGTTTAATCTTCAGTACCAAAAATAATAGTAATGTCATAGAATTTATATTATTTAAGATACTTGCACTCCATCCAGAGGGAGGGAAAAGAAGCCAGTGGCTTGACCCCACTATTATCCTTGGACACTTAGAAACAAGAAGGCAGAAGCTATCATCCTCAGGCTTGAGAACACCGTTCCTTTCAGAGACAGAGCCTAAGCTGGCAACCTTTTCTCTGCCCAAGCAATTCTTCCACCCAGAAACACAGAAACTCCAAGAGTTTCGATCCATGGAGGAAGCTAGGAATTAACCAAGCAGGAAAGGCAAATGCGCACTGGTGGCTCATCGCTCTGGGGCTTCGACAGGCATTCCAGGGAATGGCTGTCCCTTCCCCATGGGGCTTTGAAATGAGCAACTGTGATAGGAAATGTGTAATCACCCACTCTTGGGGGGGCAAGGGAAGCCCTGGTTTGCAGCATCTGCAATTAACCATGCGAAGCTACTCCCCTCCCCTCGAGACTGTCATTCTGCCGTCAATGTGGCATCACCGGGTGCAGAGCTGGTGACCGAGGGACACAATCAGCTCTCCTGGGCCTGTGGGAACCGACTCCCCCACATCATTAAAGCCTATCTCCATACAGAGCTCCAGAGATCCACAGCCAGGCATTCAGAGTTGGCACCAGAAAATGAAACCTTTTTGTTGTTGTTATTGTTGTTGCTATCTCTTTAACTTTCTCATTTTACAGATGAATAAACAAAGTTCCAGAGAATGGGAGAAAAGCATACAAAACCACACAGCAAGCCAGAAAGCCCCACGTCCGGTTTCCAGCATCTTGGTTCTTTACTCTGTTTGACGCCTCTCTCCAGGCTACCTGAGAAGGCAGGATGATTCCTTAGTACCTAGCTAACACTGGCTTCAAGAAGAAAGACAGGAGGACAGCATCATTGTTGGGTATTAACAACCCTGCATCTTTAATCTTTATCAGACAGGCGCTAAATAAGCTGCAAAGATAAGACAGAGAAGAAAAGAGAGGCCCAGAGAGGTTGCACCACTTTCTTGAGGTTACAGAGTGACTATGTGAAGGAGCCAAGTTCTCAATCTGTTGCCACAAGCAGCTCCTGACACACACCCCCTTCATTCCCACCTCCTGGTAATCATGGTGGCCATGGTTTGGCTGTTGAGTGTTCCCCAAAAGTGCATAGGCAAAAGTGAGTCCCCAGACCTGGTAAAACTTTTAGAGGTCCTTAAGTTATCTGGAACGTGCCCAGGGAAGGGAGTTCTGGCAGGAATCCTTGATAGTTATCCCGAGAGGACTGTTATGAAAGCCAGAGTCTGGCCCCTCCCTCCGTCCCTCCCTCTGCTCCTGTTGGAGGTGTGACCTTTGCTTTTACTGATGTTCCCGCCACACCAGCCTCTCCACAAGGGAGCCAACGATGAAGGCACCATTCCCTGGACCCTCCAAAATTTTCTCCAGCTAATATTTCTGGTTATTTGGAATGATGTTTCACCCAACCAGAGTAGTGGGTAGAATTCATTCTGTGCTTTGTTTTATTCTCTTTCTCTACTCTTCTCTGTCCTGTGAAGGCCATCTGGATTTTTAGAACCACCAGGTAGCTGATTTTTTTTTATAGATGTTTCTCATATCCCGCTGCAGAAAAATCAGAATTTCACTCTGATTTTTGCACATTTTGCATCTGATTTCCTTGTCACTCTCCCTGCAGCCCCATTCCAGAGTTCCCAGTGGAGCAAACTCAGGGGAGTTTGCTCAGAATTCTGAATTGAGCATAGGGCAGCATCTGTCCTCCTCCTTCCTCATGTAATGCAATGAAACTGGAAACAGTCCCCCCAGGCTTCTGTCTTGCTAGACATCAACCCAGAATAGGCACACTGGTAAAAGACCTTGGCCATCAAGATTCCAAGTAGGTCAAGTTCGGGGCCCAAGAGGGCAGTGACTTGTAGCCCAGGATAAAGTATATTTCTGTGCATGAAGATGTATACTGTTACTCTATATAGGCATCTCTCCTCTAAAGCAAACCTGGAAAACCCAAGGTGTCAAATAATTGCTGCTGCAAAAAATGACAGCAGGAGCCAGAATTGCCCCCACGTAGAGCGGGATGGTAGCTGAACCCCACAAGTGTTCCTGCATAGCCTCAGATCCCCTTTCTTTTCCCCTGAAGCTTTCATCTCCCTATATGCTGATCCAAGAATGTTTTCCCATGTCTTCTCTCAGCTGACTGTCAGCTAATCCCTGAAAGTGTTAAGCTGCTCACTTGAGTGTAAACTGATAAAAAAAAAAAAAGGAGAGAGAGAGATGCTAGCTAAACAGACTAAACATTATCAGGGAATTGTGTATTATAGATAGGGTACTCCAAGACAGATAAGCCCTAAACCTCCAATAAAGCCATAATTGTGGCATAGAAGAAAGAGAGGGAAGAGCAAGGACTTGAAATCCTGTTTCTGCCAATTTATTCATTCTTGTACGCACTTATTCACCAAATACATGCTGAGCGCATGCTCCATCCCAGGCACTGTGCTGGGTGCTAAGAATAGAATAGCAAATAAAACATGCAGCCATCAGCCCTGCCATGGTGGAACTTTTCCTGCTAAAGCATTATTGTACGATTATAAATTATAATAAAGCTGTGAGAGGAAAGAACAGGATAGCCTAATAAAGAATATGTAGAATGTCCTAACGCAGACAGAATAGTCAAGGACAGTCTTGCCAATGAGGTAACATTTAAGCTGAGACTTCAAAGATGAGAGGTAAAGAGCCGAGCAGAAACAGCGAGGAGGGGAATGTTCTGGGCAAAGCAACACATTTGCAAATGGACCAAGGAAAGAAAGAGCTTTTCTTGTCTGAGGGTCTGAAGGAAAGCCAGTGGGGATGTGTAAACCGAGTGAGAAAGAGAGCCTCATAGATGAAGTTAGTGTATCAGCTATCTCTGGCATAATCGTGCTGCATAACAAATAATGCAAACTTAGCCGGTGTCTGACAGGTCAGCTTTGAAACAGCTCTATGTTCTGTTGCTCCCATCGTCCAACAACCTAGCCCAGCCATGTCCTCGTGACAACAGCAAGGGCACAAGTGTACACAAAAAGTACTCAAGCAATGCTCTTTGAGTACTTGGGCTCCAGGCTGGCACACCATTATTCTATTAACCACATGCCTGAGTCGGAACAGAAGGGCATTGGGCATTTTTATCCCAAAGACCTGCATGCCAGGGAGGGTGGACAGCTGGGGCTGTTTTTACAACCCTCCACAAGCAAAGAGACAGACAGAAACCAGTCCAATTAAGACCTCCAAGACTGATCTACAAAGCATATCAGCTATTGGGCTGACTACTTATTGACCCTTTGACCTTGGGCAGATCACTTACATGCTTGAATCTTTGTCTCTCTATCTATACATATGCATATTGGGGGTGGGGAGGGGTTGATTCTTGAGTAAGATACTCAGATCCTTTGAAACCTGCAATATGTATGTGTGCATACACACACACACACACACAAAATAGGGGTTTTGTGGTGCTATCATGAGGTGTAAATTAGAATGCACGCAAACATGCTTTGCAAACTGTGAAATACTCTATATTCATCATTTTATTTGTACTGTCTAGGATGTTTCTGCAAAGTCGGTAGCAGGATTATTATTTCCTCGAGGAGGAAATTTGGGGATGCTAAGATTTGGGAATGCTAAATAACTTGCATTTTTGTTACACAGCAAAGGAAGAGAGGCAGGGCTGGGAGCGAAACCCTCATCCATCTGACCCCAAGGCTCCGAGCCTTCAATTAGCTGTAAATTAAATAAGTTGCTTCCCTAGATGAGGCATCGGCTGTGGTAGCACCTTTAACAGAGATTACTGGCCTTGCAGGAGGAGACGGGGTGATTTAGACCTTTCCCCGCTGCTGCTGAGCTCAGCAGTTGTTCCTTATCCCAGACAGGCCAGTGGCCAGCAGCTAATTCACCAGGGGCCATCCCAGCTGATTGGTTCATCAATAACCCATTATCTCTGCCATTGTAAATATCTCGGGAAAGAATGTGACTTTCGGGGAAGAATACCCAAGCACACCCAGGCTGCTGCCAGCCCATAGCCTGGTCCTCTGGGAAAGAAAAAGGGGGCAAAAAAAAACCAAAGCAAAACAAAACAACAAAAAAATATATACCTTTTATGGCTTCCCATGGCTAAAAAAAAAATCACAAAATCCTCCAGTGGTCCCTGACAAAGAGCTAGACTGTCTGGAGATAGGATCCTTCCATAAAGAATATGTCACAGTTACTACCCACAGGACCCAGGGAAGATGTAGGATGGAGAACAAAGGGGTGGCTGCCATTCCCAGAATGCAGAGCAACCAAGATGGAATGCCTGAGAACCAACCAGTGACCTTGTCTGTAAACCGGGCTCTCTCGGGACTTGACCCTGGAGATTCTGACTTGGGGGATCTGGACTCGAGCACAGGTATGCAGGGTGTTATATTGACCCAGGGATTCTGATGTTCTGATGCTGGTTCACAAACCACCGTTTTTGTTCCATAAGCACAGCCAGAGAATCCCCTTGGAGCCAGACCCTCCTGTGAAGTGCTAAGATACAGAAGAACAACAAACGGCCCTCCACCTGCAAGATCAGTCAGAAAGGCCAATGCACTGCTATGATGTGACTGGTGAGAAGGAGTCATCTGAGCTTCTCTGCCTTTCTTAAGCCAACAAGACACCCCTGGCTATACAGAAAGACTGTGCACAAGGCCCTGCTTCCCCCGCCAACTCACTCCCCAGTCCACTCAGCCTCCTCCACTCTCGTCATTTACTTTCCTCTCTACAGCTTCACCTCACCTTTAGTCCTACAGTTCTGACAACAGGTTCTGGCTTTGATAGCAAGTGGAAATTTCTACTCTCTGCTCTCACTCTGCTCAGCTGTAATAAATACAGAGGACTGCTCTGCCACCACACTCTGCAATTGGTAAAGAAAGTCCCAGGATATCCCCGCATAGGAACAGATGTTCTGGTAGCACAAAGGAGAAGTCAGCTCCTTCTGTCTCACCAGGATGTCGAGAAAGGTTTTATCCTTCACTTAACATGGAGGACTGTGGGCCCAAACAGGATATACCAAGGAGGTAGGAAAAGGTAGTGATGATTGATTATTCATTTTATTAACCAGAATGACCCTTTGCTGTGTATAAGCTGGAAGAGGATTTGGGAGGTGCGGTTAAAATTTTCCTTTGGTATTAAAAGGACTTCTATCCTGGACATTGAGTTCTCAAAAACAAAGCCATTTGCAACTAAATATACGAGCTGTCCATCAGGAGTCACCAGACATTAGAAGGAGTGAGACTCTAGTAAAGGGGCCCAGAGAAGAATAAAAATAATAAATAATTCAAGAAGAAGAAAAAATTATAAATAAGTCACCTTCAAAGATAAGAGACAAAAAAAAGTAGAGGGGCCAGAATCAAAGAACACAATGAATAGAAGTTAGTTGAAGATTCTTAAAGTACTATGATAATTTATTTTACATATGAAGAGTACTTACAGAGAAAATTTGAATAAACCTCTAAAATATAAAATAAAAAGACAAAGAAATAAAAAACTTGGATTAAGCATATGTTTTTATTTTTTCCCATGTCCCATATAATATTTTTTATTTTTTATATTTTTATTGGTGCACTGTAACTATACATCTTAGTGAGGTTCAAAGTCATGCATACAAACAGGTACACATACAGGTCTTGGTGTTTTCCCTTCAGGTCCCACCCTGTGACCCACCCCTCCCCATGCACGGGTACAGCATAATTGAATTGTTTCTTTTCTTTTCTTTTTTTTATTCATACATTGTAAGCATACATCTTTGTTAGGTGCAAATTGATAACGATACATGTGCTCACAATTCTCATTTGACCCCAAGTATATGTTTTTAAAAATAGAATGAAGTCTAATATCCAAGTAATAGGCACTTCAAAAATAAGGAATTTCAGAAAATAAAAATAAGAGGAAATTGTCCCAAAATAAGAATGAAACAGCCTTTCTAGAACTGAGGAATGGGTTTCCATTTGTGTGTTCATTTTAAGCTAAGGAAGGAAGAGAAAAAATGGGGAGAAAAGAGAAAGCAGAGGAGGCAGAAAGGAAGAATTCCACACCAAGATTCCCTATTATAAAATTTCAGAGCATCTAAGACAGAGGATAGTCACTAAAAGATTTTAGAGATGGGATGAAGGTGAAGAAAGGAGCAACGTGTCACAAAAGAGGGAAGAAGGATCAGGATGGCATGAGTCCTCTCATCTTCAAACACTAGCAGACTGTGGATCAACATCATCAACATTTTGAATGAAAACGATTTTCAACTTAACTCTCTATACCTACTCAAACCATCAATCAGCTGAAAAGGTAAAGTGAGAAATTTTTAGACATTCAAGTATGAAAGCCAGACATGAAGCTGTTCATGTATCAGAACTTAGGAATGTACCTGATTTTTTTTAAACAAAATGGAGTTGTAAATCAAGAAACAGAAATAAATGTGGCCCAGTAAACAAGAGACTCAACACAGGATAGAACAGAAAAGACAGGGGCAATGGTATCTCTACCATTGACCTAGAGATCAAATAGAAGGTGACAAGCTGTTCTTTTAGTTTTGTTTTGAGCATTTGGTAAAATTATTTGTAGTTCACCTACTGATTGGCGCTTATATCAGGAGCCATGCTAATCACTGAAATAATGTTATTACAGAAATAAGATTATTATATTCTATAACTTAACTGTTACTATGAAATTATTATTACTATTGAGTTATTGCGATCTCACCAGAGGAGAGCATCTGAATGGATTTCCATCAAATTTTAAAGAAATTGAGCAAAAATGCAAGCCATGAGGTGAACGTGAATTGTACCTTGAAGGTCCAGTGGAAGGAATCGAAGACATGCCTGGCCAGTCAAGAAAGACAAGTCATGAGGGAAAAGACCGAGGAAGTAAATTGACTTAAAATATGAATCCCCAATCAAATGTACCAGGAAAGATTATTTGGATGTTGGGAATTGACCTTTGGCTGTTCTGCTTGCCCCAAGGCAACTCTAGCTGGGTCTGGGTAAGCAACAGTGGGGAGTCCTTTATGCAAAAAAAAAAAAAAAAAAAAAAGGCTAATGGCTATCCCCAGCAAGGCCAAAAGTCCCTATGCACAAGGGGCTCAGGTGATAGGGAAGACCCATACACAGAAAGAGGAGACTCTTGTCTGACAAGGACAAAGCAGGTGCATCTAAATTGTTGTCTTGATTCAGGGCCAATCTACTCTCCTTGGAGAAGCAGAATCTTTCTCCTGAAGGAGTCTCATGGGAAAAGTCGGAGTTGTCCAGATGGGAGGGGCTGAAATGGCTTTTGAGGCAAGTGGAGGCACAAACTCAAAACGCTGCAGGCTCAGCGGTGTGCAGCAGGACGGGGAGGAGACCAAGATTGCAACTAAGCTGCAGGTAGTTTGAAAAGGATCCCATTTTTCGCATTTCATAATGGCGACTGCTGAGGACGATTCCAGGTGCACTACGCTAAGCACCTACATTATGTTACTTAGTGTTCATCTCTAAGTTAGTACTTATGGCCACTCTACAGGCTGAGAATCTGGGGTGCATGTATTCTATAAGAGAGAGAACGTTAGAGCCATCCCTGAGTGCAGGATGAGTTGTTCAGGAGAGCAGAGAGCATTTGGAACTTGAAAATGGATTCCAGGAAGGACCATTGTACCCTTGCCGCCACTCTCAGAAGCGGGAGCGTGGGCATGTGTAGCCCTGCGTGGCATTTAACGGGCCTGATCCGTGTTAATTAGTGCCCAAGTTAATGTCATCTCATTCCCTGACACGGAGAAGAGACAGGGGAAGTGGACACAGCTCCAGTTTCACCAGCATCGCCCAGATCCGAGCTTTGCAGCAGGTCATGCACCGTAAAGAAGCAGAGCAGAGAGATTGACTTTCTGAGCTGCGGAAGCTGGAGAAAGTTCAATAAGTCAGCTGTCAGCGTAGGGTCCCTTGCAGGCTCAGGAATTTCAATTTCAAAGTACAAGAGATTGAAGTCTCAAAACACAGGAGCATCAAACGCTAATGATTCCCGAATTCTGCTAGGGGCGTGGAAACAGGTGAGGAGCAGTGGCTGTTAGGATGCTCAGGAGCCCAGAGTTCCTCTGGCACTGGATTAATTCTGCAGGCGTTTGGAGGAGAGGGGGGAGTCTGAACCTGAGGGAGTGGCCCCCTGAGATATTTCAAAGACGTTGGAAGGGCCTCGTATTTTTGTCAATTCTGGTCTCTCTGCTGCTCCCTGGCAGAATAGGTGACTCTCCAAGGAGAAGGCAGAATTGCTGGAAAGGCACATGACTCCCAGTGGGAATACAGCTCACATGGTCTATTAAAGCACAAAGCTTTATTGTCATGAAGTCCCTTTCCTTTCCTATTTTCTCTCTAGTTCCCATGTGTAAGAGAAAAACACCTGACCCTTGACTTTCTGAGCCTGGCTGATCTCACTGGAGCATGATTGTTCTCTAGTTTCATCCATTTTCCTGCAAACGACATGATTTTGTTCTTTATGACTGAGTAAAACTCTGTCGTGCGCATGTAGCATATTTGTTTTATCTGTGCATTGGTTGATGGACATCTAGGTTGGCTCCATCATTTGGCTAATGTGCATTGTGCTGCTATGAACATGGGTATGCATGTGTGGCTATAGTGTTCTAACTTTGGTTCTTTAGGAAAGATACCAAGAAGTAGTATAGCTGGGTCACGTGGTGCTTCCATTGCTAGTCTTTGGAGGAACCACCATACTGATTTCCATGGTGGTTGTACTAATTTACAATCCCACCTACAGTGTTTCTTTTTCTTTCATGGAATGGGTTCCTCCAACGCCACACCTTGGTGTGGTACAGGCTCAAGGTTTTACTTTTCTAAAGATAGGGTGAGCATTCATGATGACTTCCCCCAGGACGCCCCCTCTTTCACTCCTTCTGTCCCTACGTATATCAACAGCAAGCCTTTCACTCTCCAGTGGACCCCAATTTGTTTTGCTCAAGATGATGTTTCTGAGATCCATCCATGTTGTTAAAAGTAGTTGATTCTTCACTGCTGTGGAGTGAACACAAATGGGTATGTGAAACATGATTAAATTTGGATATTATTTATTAATTTGGATATTATTTATTAATATATGGTGACAAAAATTAGAAAAGTGATTATCTTTATGGGGCTAGAGAATGTGGCTAGTGACTGGAAGGGCCATATTGTGGCTTTCTAGGGTGGATGGAATTATTTCTATGTTGATCTGGATGGCGAATACATGGGATGACTACATATGTAAAAATGTATTAAGATGTGTAGTTGACATGTGTGTGGGTCTAGGGATGTTCCTCAGTGGTAGATCACTTGCCTAGCATGCAGGATGCCCTGGCCTGGGTTCCATACCCAGCAGAGAGAGACAGAGAGAGAGAGAGAGACAGAGACAGAGAGACAGAGATGGAGAGAGAGAGACAGAGAGACAGACAGACAGAGAGAGAGAGAGACAGAGACAGAGAGAGAGAGACAGAGATGGAGAGAGAAAGACAGAGAGAGAGAGACAGAGGAAAAGGAAGAGGAAGAATATGAATATGAATATGAATATGAATGAGACTGACTTGTGCATTTACTCTATAGAAATTTTACCATAATAAAAAGTGTTATGGTTTAGAAAATAAAATCTATGCCACTTTACTTAAAGGAGTTTCTTTTCAACCAGAAACCTGAATGGACATCGTGGTTCTTAGCTGTTTCTTTAGCCCGGAGGGTGGCATTTTCCCCCCATCCTCTACTTTATGGGCTATCTAGGGCTTTGGGGGTATACACAGGACGTCACTTATGGATTGCTGCTGGGCCATTTCCTGCCTTTGCATTCAAGTTGCTTAACCAAGCCAGCATAAATTCCTTCTGTGTGTGAGTTCTACTGCTTGATCAGAAACTTGCAGAAAGGATTGTTAGTTTTCTGCTTTGGGGCAAAGCATCTGGTGATGTAACCCCCTCTGCCCATCTCATTACCATATTCTAATCTTCTCCAAGGCTGAGAAGAGGCTACATAGTGCCAAGTCAGACAAGGGCTCAGCTTCTGAGAATAGAATGCAATTGGGGACCTATATTTGGACTGACTGTGTCTAAAAATGTCACCTAATATTCATTCATGGGATGAGCTGATACCTCCCTAGATCAGAAATCAGAGGTGGCTATAGAGGTAGCATAATAATGAGCTCCCATGGATATTTAAGTCACTTGAGGGTTAAAAGGATGCTAACCCTTCCATTTTTTTTTCTCTCACCCTACTCCCTTACCTATGCAGATGGCAGATGCCATTCTTCCTAGGAGTTCAAGAAATCTAGGTATTAGAATGCACCAGAAGCCCACACTATCAGTAAGAGAAAAGGAACTGCCAATTTCCCAGACTCTGAAACTTTTGCACGTAAAGCAGTCACAAGGGGGAAAAAGATTAGGGACTTTTCAATTCAAGGAGAGAGTTGAACACAGAGTAAAGGCAGGACTGCCAACCAGCGGGGGGAAGGGGGGGAGCAGGGGAGGAGAAGGTAGGAGAAGAAGGCAAAGCCTGTCAAAGAGGTTGAAAGTTGGAAAAGAATGGCAGATTCAAAGCCGATTGGAATGTCTGCAGCCATTTGCGGTTCGGAGTTGGCTAAGTTAGTTAAAGAAAGTTGTCCTTAGGCATTGGAAAAATTCAATTTTCATCACGGGCCCTGATGACATTTCCTTTAAACACTAGATTCAGTAGGGAGATACACCTTCAGGGAGGAAAAGAATTCTCTACAGTAAGAAGGCCAGATAAGGAAACGAGTTAAAAGCTCTTTTTCCTGCTATGCAAATATTCTCCAGTAACCCTACAAGATAAATATATTTCTGTGAGATACCAGGTTTTCACAGTCACAGGTTTATTTGTGAAGGTTTCTATCCACTCACTCTTTGCCTCAAAACTGAACACCTTGTGCCTGAAATTTTTAAAGCTGTTTTTCTCCAATGGAAAGATCTATGGTCTGGAGGTTCAAAGTTTGAGCAAGGGCCTACAGGTAATGACTCGGGCTCCTGTAGTGTGTGCACAGATCTGGATGGACTGGAAATAGCATGCCAATGAGTCCTAGAGATGAATGACTGGGTAAATATCCTTTATCCACATTCTCCTACCTGGGCAGATAAAGAGACTGAGGCTAATAAATAAATAAATACGGAACTAGTGAAAGGTCACCCAGTCAGGGACAATATCTGACTATCCACCATCCATTCCTGCAATCCTTCTACCATGCCAGAATCCATGGCCAAGGAAATATTGAGGGATCACCTCTTGGTAAATGTCAGGTCTTCAGCAAACCCTGGGGACTGAGATTTCCATTATAGCGCAGCCCGCTAAGACGATAAGCTCAGAAGTTGGACAGACCCAGATGAAATCGCAGATCTGTGACTTCCCTTTCTGAGTCTCAGCCTCCGTGTGCAGAAAATGGAGACAATCCCTCCTTACTCAGCTGGCAATGGTGCAGGTGAATCAGATGCCATGGGTAGAGAACTTAGCACAATGCCAGGAACATAGGAAATGCTTCTTGCTTGCTATATGTTGTATGAGCTTCTTACTGCTGCTATGACAAATTACCATGACTTTACTGATTTAAAACAACACAGATGTAGTATCTGACAGCTCTAGAGGTCAGTGGTGTGCAACAGGCTTTCACTGGGCTGAAATAAAGGTGTCATCAAGGTTCTGCTCCCTCTGGGACCTCTGGGGGAGAGTTTATTTCCTTGTCTTTTCCATCAGCTAGAGGCTGCAGCATTCCTTGGCTGATGGCCCCACCCTCCATCTACAAAGCAAAATCATATAGCATCTTTTTTTTTTTTTTTGAGGTACTGGGGATTGAACTCAGGGGCATTCTACCTCTGAGCTATACTCCCAGCCCTATTTTTTATTCTGTATTTTGAAACAGGGTCTCATTAATTTGCAGAGTGCCTCACTAGGTAGCTGAGGCTGGCCGTGAACCCGGATCCTCCTGTCTCAGCCTCCTGAATGCTGGGATTACAAGCGTGCGCCACCACTCCCGGCTTAAAGCATAGCATCTTCAAGTGTGTGTGTGTGTGTGTGTGTGTGTGTGTGTGTGTGTGTGTGTGCACCTCTAGTTCCATTATCATATCACATCTCCTTCCCTCTAACTCTGACCCTCCTGCTTTCCTCCAATAAGGTCCCTGAGTTCACAGTGAGCCCACTCAGATAATCCAAGATAAAACCCCATCTCCAGATCCTGAATTCCTTCGTCTCATTTGCAAAGTCCATTTTGCCATGGAAAGTAATACACGCACAGCTGCGATGGATGGGGACAGATCATTTGAGAGGGAGGCGCTCTTCAGTCTACCACAGTGGTCATTGTTTTATTGATTGATGATTTTATGCACATAGTACTACTCAAGAAATCTGGACTGAACGTGCGAGAATTCAGCTTCCGATTTCTGTGGTGTTTCAACTTTATTTCTATCTATTTATTTACTAATTTTAGTCTACAGATGTGCCACGAGTTTCAAGAGCACTCCATGTGCAGTGTGCTGAGAGAATGTCTCTGCTAGCTGCTGCTCTTCACCGAGGAGGGAAAAGTTCACAGCCCTCAGCCCTGGGCTCTCGGGCCCTCCGTGTTAGGAGAGAACGCTCCATGACATTTAACACAGCAGTTGCAAAGAGATGGAAATAAAGTGGACCGAGGCAGGAAGAGCAGCAGAGAGAGGCAGCCAGAAATCTCAGATCCAAGAGAGAATTCTTGTCGAAAACCAATACTTTGGTCACACACAATCTGAAGTGGCACATTTCACCTGATTGCTTAGTTGGCCTAAAGGAGTTTCTAATAAAGGACTGTAATAACCCTCACTACACAGAGCTGAGGGAAGAGAAAATGAGCTCTGCCGGGAAGCCTCCCTGGACCTCTCTCCCTGTGCTGTTTTGAGCTGTTGATTCTTCCAAAGGTAATTTCCCGAGGACAGCCTCAAACCAGAAGCGAGCGATTGCATCCCTCCAGCTGGGCCCTATGGCCCCAAGTGGGTTTGTACTCTCTCCCCTGTTTTTACACTTCTTAGAGCTGTTCCTGGGCCATTTTACTCTTTACCAAGAAGTAAAAAAAAAAAAAAAAAAAAAAAAAACTTATAACATGAACAGAAGAAAACCATAAAGGCATCCGTATGTGTTAGAATCCAGGAACAAATACACTTTGTATCCACTATATCTGTGTGTGTCTGTGTCTGTGTCTGTGTATGAGTGTGGTACTGAGGATTGTACCCAGGCATTCTACCTCCCAGCTACCCCTCAGCCTTTTATTTTATTTATTTATTTATTTCAACTTGGAAACAGGATCTCACTAAGTTGCTGAGAGCCTCACTAAGTTACTGCTGAGGGCCTCACTAAGTTGCAGAGGCTGGCTTCCAACCTGCAATCCTCCTGTCTCAGCCTCCCAAGTACTGACATTACAGGGTGCACCACCATGCCCAGCCCATTTCTTCTTTTAAACTAGGATTGGATTTTTTTTTCTCCACCAAGGACCCAGTCGTCCATGCTTTAG
>PVLC010039576.1:0-14233 GCA_004027655.1 Graphiurus murinus
GGTACAGTCCCCCAGGCTCCAACCACCAATGGTCCCTAAGACACATAGGACCTGAACTTGAGCCCCGGGGAGGGACAGGGGATGGGAATGGGAAAGGATGGGGCAGGGGTGAAGGGGAGGGTCTGTGGCCCCAGGATAAGGGACATGCCAGGGTAGGGCAGCAGTGGCCAGCACCCTGGGAATAAGGCTGGAGTAGGAAGAAACCATAGGTGGGCTGAACTAGCAGGCCTTAGAGACCCGCTGGCTGTGGGCCGCCACTGACAGAGTTGCTCCCCAGGTGTACTGAGGGCCGGGCCTGGGCACCTCGTGTTGTGTTCATGCAAGATGAAAAGAGGTAAGGGCAATTTCCTGCAATAAGGGCTTGTTCCGCGCCTCCAAGGGGCCAGACATTGTCCTGGGATCCGGAGATCCTGACGAGGACTTATGTTGTATGGAGGCTGACAGTGCACAAAGCAGTACACAGTATAATGTTGGGGGGAAAGCAAGACGAAGAAACAGCCGTGAGCACCCAGCAGGGAGGGAGGAGTGGCCGTTTGTTTGTTTGTTTGTTTGTTTGTTTTGATACTGGAGATTGAATTCAGAGGCATTCCACCTCCGAACTACACTCCCAGCCCTATTTTTTATTTTTGTTTTGAAAGTGTCTTGCTAGGTTGATGAGAGTCTCACTACTAGCTGAGGCTGTCCTCGAACCTGCCATCCTCCTGTCTCAGCCTCCCAAGCACTGGGATTACAAGCTTGGGCCACCACGACGGGCAGGAGCAGTCATTTGATAAAGAGCCCTGCAGCCCTGAATGGCTGCGTGCCTTTGATCAGGAGTGGCCCCAGCCAGCCTGTTTCCCTACTGGGAGTCAGGCTAGGCCTTCTGTGAGCAGCTCTCTTAAAGGTCCACCCTCTGACTAGAAGGCCCCGCCCACGGGTGAGCCGCCCCGCCCTCCAGGCTCCTCCTCAGAGCCAAGTAAAGCTGAGGAGCTGGGGGGACCCTTGGGCCTGGGCCAGATCTATCTTAGCAGGTGGAGGAGGTGACTCATCTGGGGGTGTTAGGATTCCGGAAACAGCTCCAGGTGGAAGCAGGAACCTAGCGACTCCAGGACTAGCCTCGCCCCAGAGTGATAGCTGGGCGGGCCTGGACTTTCCTAAGGGGCCCCCCACTGAGGTCTTTCTGCTCTCTGGGAGGCCCAAGTTGCAACTAAAGTATTGAGAGGTGCCCAAGGACTTGCCAGTGCCTGTCCCTTCCAGACCGCTGCCTCTAGTTATGTAAGTGGGGAGGGATGAGGCTAGATAATCTTGACCGTTCCATGGGATTTCTGTTCTGATGAGTATGTTGCAGGAGACCACAACCTCGGTGGTTACCTAGGGACTCAAGGCAGCCCTGAGAGACAGATTCTGAAATGGGGGGTGCCAGAAGGGTTGTGAGGTTTAGCAAATGAAAATACAGGATGCTCCGTTAACATTTGAATTTCAGCTAAGCAATGAGGAATTTTTTTTTTTAGTATAAGCATGCCCCAGATACTACTTACACTCAGCAATGATTCGGTATCTATTTAAAATTCAGATTGCGCTCTTTGGGCTCTGCCACAGAAGCGAGATGACGAAAGGAACGTCATCCTTTGGAAAGCGTCGTAATAAGACGCACACGTTGTGCCGCCGCTGTGGTTCTAAGGCCTACCATCTTCAGAAGTCTACCTGTGGCAAATGTGGCTACCCTGCTAAACACAAGAGAAAGTATAACTGGAGCGCCAAGGCTAAAAGACGAAATACCACTGGGACTGGTAGAATGAGGCACCTCAAAATTGTATATCGCAGATTCAGACATGGATTCCGTGAAGGAACAACACCTAAACCCAAGAGGGCAGCCGTTGCAGCATCCAGTTCATCTTGAGAGTTTCAACAAGTCACAATAAATGTTTTGGTTTTAAAATATAAAAAAAATAAAAATAAAATAAAATAAAATTCAGATTGCACTGAGGGTCTTGTACTTTAGTTCTGCCAACTCTAGAGGGGCAAGGCTATTGGAACTGGGACTTCAACAGAGGAAGATCCTAGACCTTCAGTCAACTGCAGTTCTTGCCACCTGCCTTGTTGCCCTCTGGGTCCCTTATCCATGGGCTTCTCGGTTGCTTTGTAGTAAGGTAGGGAGTGGTGGAAGGAGAATTTGGGGTTGGAGGGAACTGGGACCTATGTAGATGGAGGGACCTCAAGAGGCAGCACCGGAACTCCTCAGCCCAGCATCCAGCTAACTTTGCCACCTGTCCTGCTCACCTCCTGCGGGGTCCCGACTGCCTCCTGCCTCCTGCCTCCTGCCTCCTCAGTGTTGCCCCAGCCCTGCTCTTCTTCAGCATCATGACCGGCCCCTCTGAGCTCCCAGCCAATCAGTCACCTTGCTCCTCATCATAGAGCCACCCGATGAACTGAGCACCCTCCCTGGAGGTGTCGCCCAGCACTTGGCCAGCGGTCAGCACAGACACCCCTGCCTTCATTGAGCACACAGTCTAGTGGGGAGACAGGTGTGCAAGCACCCACAAAAGGGGGAGGTGATTGCCTTTTCACAGGCTGCTTGGTGCACATGACTGGAGGCTTGGTGCAGGCAACTTAGTGAGACCATGTTTTGTTTTTTACTTTTTTGGAATTTATTTATTTGCATTTAAAAGGAACAGCTGACAAAGATTGACCAGAAACAATCTGAACGTGGGAAAATACAGTCAACAGTACTGAAACAGGTTTATTTGACTGAACAAAACCTCTTAGACCCTGTCCTTGATGTGAAAACTGACTACTCCTTACTTTTCTAAACATCTGGTGGTATAATGAACCATATTAAATAACTTTTGTTCTTTCCTGAATATATAAAATTAAATCACCCATTAAAAAACTAATATATCTTCTCTTTAAATGTTTCTTACAGATAAACTTTCATTTCATAGTGGTGTAGTTTAAGAGATTTTTTCATTCACAAGTTAAACAACAATCTGTCCAAAGGGAACTGATAGTCTATAGGCTCACAGTGCAAATAAAAATTTCAAGACTGCAACAACAACTGACATTTCTAAAATACAAAACAGATAAAATTCTTAGAAGGTTCATGCAGAAAGCTTTACTAAGCAGATGGCCACAGAATTAGAACATTTGATAATTTTATTGGCAACATCAATGGGACTCCTGATGTTTCTGGACTCAACGTGAACTCTCTTCTTAGGCTTTGCATTTTTCTTTTCCAGTTTCACTAATGACACAAACATGACTTAGGTCTCTGAAGTATTCATTATAGTCAAGGGCATATCCAACAACAAACTTGTCTGGAATTTCAAATCCGACAAAGTCTGGCCTATATCCAACACTTCGAGGGCTCCTTTTCACCAGCAAGCTTGCTACCTTGACCATCTTTGGATTATACTGCTTGACCAAAGAAAGCAAAGTTTGCATTGTTTTGCCAGTGCCAATTATATTTTCAACAATCAAGACATTCTTTGCATTTAAAGTTGAGAGATCATCCAGGCATGGTAGCGCACACTTGTAATCCTAGTACTTGGGAGGCTGAGACAGGAGGATGACAGGTTCAAAGCCAGCCTGGGCAACTTAGTGAGGCTCTCAGCAACTTAGTGAGATCCTGTTTCCAAGTAGGAAATAAAATTGGGCTAGAGATGTAGCTTGGGGTAGAAAGCCTCTGGATTCAAACCCCAGTACCAAAAAAACAAAAACCAAACAAGCAAAACTTGAGAGAACATCTCCACCAACTACTTTTATGTTCCCTGTTGACTGGTCATTGCAGTAGCTCTTCAGTATGATAAAATCTACTGTCATAGGAATGGATCTATCACTATTTTTATTCAGGGCTTTAATGTAATCCAGTAGGTCAGCAAAGAATTTATAGCCTCCCTTGAGCACTCAGGGGGCCACAATATGACGGTCTCCCATCTCCTTCATCATAGCTCAAGCAAGCCTTTCAGTCCTGTCCAAAATTAGTCCATGAGGAAAAAATGCCTTTTCCAAATCCTCAGCATAATGATTAGTATACAAAATAAATCTAGGTCATAGCTGCTTCATCATCACTAATCATGACGCTGGGGCCGCAGGTCACCATAACGGGGCTGGCTGGTGCACGGGTTGACAGCAATCTGAGGAGGGGGAAGCCGGCAGAGAGTGAGACCCTGTTTTATTTATTTTTTTGGTCCTGGCGATTGAACCCAGGGGCATTCTACCTCTGAGCTACACACCCCTAGCCCTATTTTATTTTTATTTTGAAACAGGGTTTCCCTAGGTTGATGAGAGTCTCACTACTTGCTGAGGCTGTCCTCGAACCTGCGATCCTCCTGTCTCAGCCTCCCAAGTACTAGGATTACAAGTGTGTGCCACCATGCCTGGCTGAGATCCTGTTTTAAAATAAAATACTATAAGGGTTAGGGGTATAGCTCAGTGGATTCAATCCCTAGTACAAAAAAAAAAAAAAAAAAAGGAAGAAGAGGAGGAGGAAAAGGAAGGAGGCAGAGGAGAAGATGGACTGACAGAGAGCCAGGGCCAGTCACACCACACTGTTTTCTCTTCTGCCTGGATATGGCTCAGGGTAATTTTAGTAGGTAATCAGTCACTCTGTAATATTAGAAAAGGTGGGTGACCTTCTACTCTATATAGAAGTCTCTGAGGCTCGAACATTTGTTTGCCTTTCATGGCCATTGTCTGGGATGTGCAGGGACAGTGCTAGAGCCATGTTAACCTACTCTTCACCAAGCCCAGAGGGAACGAGCCAGGCCCCTACAAACTCCATCATCAGCATCCCAAAGAATAAAGTGAGAGCTGGGTGCAGTGATGCACACCTGTAATCCCAGTACTTGGAAGGTTGAGACTGAATGACTGTAGGTTTGAGGCCACTTTGTGATAACTTAGTGAGAGCTTGTTTCAAAATAAAAAATAAAATAGGGCTGGGGGTTGGGCTCAGAGGTAAAAGGCCCCTGGATTCAATCCCAGTTACACACACACAATAAAGCAAGGCTTAGAGACTTTATTGTGGATGCTAAAAAGGGAACTAAGCCAGGATTTCAACCCATTTTGTCTAATTTTGAGGTTACACTGAGCTGCCTCTATTTGTTTTATGTAATCTCCAAGATGTTACTTCTCATCGGCCCTTAGAAACTCACTCCAGCTTTATCTCATTTTGATCATTGCCCCTTCTGTTACAGATGTCATCAGAGCTGTTACTTGTCTGAGAACTTCTGCAGTGGCCTTTGCCTGGAAGCAGTAAACTGTGCGAGGGAGGGAAGCATGAAGGCAGGGACCAGGCCAGCTCTCCTGGGGCTCACTGGCATCTGCCCCAGTCTCCCCACCCTTCCTGCAGCCCAACGCCCTGCTCTGAGTCATCTGGCTCCCAGCACTCTTGGAGCCGTGCAGGCACACACACACACACACACACACACACACACACACAGCATTCTTGCACACCCCCACACATCACCTCCACCTGCCCTGAAGTGCTTCTCTACCTCCAGATATCAACAGTCAAAATCTGAGGCTACTGAAGGGTAGGATTCTTCCTGGGTTTGCGGTGTGCTGTGTCTCCCTCGGTAGACCGTGAATGTCTCAAGGGCAGGACCTTTCATGCTCTCATTTGTGTGCTCAGCAAGCACCTACTGTGTGCCGGGTGCAGTGCTAGGTGCCAGAGTGCCATTGGGGCTGATGTGCACTCAGCACACAGTGGTGTAACCGTAGTTGCCCTGAGACCCCAAGTGCTCCACTAAGTGCCCCTCGGCAGACAGCCTGGGGCTCCTCACAGCCCTTCACCTGAGGGCCGATGTTTATACCTCAGACGGGCTCCAGGAGCTCAGCCCACGCTGACCGGTGTCTTGGACCTCCTGGACTTCCCTGGCTTCTCCAAGTGTGTGCCTCATGGGGATGGATGTGGGGCATTTTAATGTCATTCACCTGGTGATGACCCTGCAGAATATAAAATACTGTTGGGTGTAGACAAGCGTGAAACCTTGACAGCCACTCTTCAACGGTCTCCTCATCATGGCCTCCAGAGTCAAAGTTTGTTCCCTCTTCCTTTCCTACCACGGGCTCTAGAATCCAGCCAGTCCTCTCTGACTTCTGTATCATTAGTGGACTGGTGGCTTTGGTGGCAAGTGCCACTTCCCTGGAGCCTATGGACTTCTCATCAGCTCTAAGACCTGGACAGGAGCCTGAAACCTGTTCAAAGTCCTTGTCCTGGTGGAGCTTTACTGGGTTCTTGGTTATGGACCAAGGTCATTGCCAGCTCTTAGCTCATAGGCAGAGCTGAGACTTTGGCAGGCCTGGTCCCTGGCTCAGGTTCTCCAGGAGGCCTCACACATCCTGGGCAGGTCCTTTAGGACTTGTCCTTGCAACACTCACAATGACAAAAACACGCAACACAAGCAGATGCAAGTGCTTGCCAGCAGCAGAAGGGAGGGGCATGCACTCCTTTACCAGAGTGTGGATTTAAGATGATTCAGTTTGGGAGGCTGGGACAGGAAGATTGCAAGTTCAAGTCCTGCCTAGGCAATTTAGTGAGACCCTTTCTCAAAATAGCAAATGAAAAGGGCTGAGGATATGGCTCAGTAGTAAGTGTCTTCAGTAACACACACACACACACACACACACACACACACACGTTAGATTATGTGCAACTGGGCATGGTGGCGCATGCTTGTAATCCCAGTACTAAGGAGGCTGAGACTAGAGGATCGCAGGTTCTCGGCCAGACTCAGCTACTTAGGCCCTCTGCAACTTAGTGAGATCCTGTTTCAAAATAAAGAATAAAAAATGCCCCTGGGTTCAATCCCCAATACTGCAAAAAAAGAAAAAGAAAAGAAAAGAAAAAGATTATGTGTGGAAGCTGGGTGTGGTGGCATATAATTATAATCCCAGTACTTGGGATGCTAAGACAGGAGGATTGTAGGTTTGAGGACAGCCTCAGCAAATAGTGAGACTTTCATCAACCTAGTGAGATCCTATTCCAAAATAAAAGTAAAATATGTCTGGGGGTGTAGCTTGGAGGTAGAATGCCCTTGGGTTCAATCCTCAATGCAAAAAAAAAAAAAAAAAAAGACAAGAGTATGTGTGGAAATTCTTAATTTCAGTATCTCTCATAAACTAAAAAAAAAAAATCACAACTCTTATTAAAGGTGCTGTGAGGAGGTGAGGGTTTGTTCTGGTGGTTGACGGTATGGTAGAGATAGGAATTCTTAAGAGTAATTATGGAGTTATAACAGACAATGGCAGTGAGTGTTTTCCTTAATGAGGTAGTGATACCTCCAGTGATTCCCAGCAGGTGTGTGGACCAGTATTTAACAGGTTCCTTGGCCTTGACTTTACCTTTGCTACTCTTAGGACAGTCAAGTGGAGGAGGGGCTTTGTCCTACGGGGAATTGATGGCTTGATTATGGAGATGAGATTCAGAGACAGGAATAAGACTGCCCCTACTTAACCTGGGAACCAAGGGCTTGGGAAAGAGGACCACAGGGTTTAGGAGTAGGAAGCCTAAGAAGAGGGACGTTCAGACCCTCCCGGCTCCCCTAATGGCTACAGAGGAGTGTGGGGCTGAACTGCACCCCTGGTCTCAACAGAGCCACCACTGGAGACTTCTGAGGGATCACAGAGAATGTGACACTGGGAGAATGGACAGCCAACCTTCAACACAGTAAGCTGGGGAAACCACAGAGGAGAGGGCTTTAGATCTGCATTCCTGTCATGTACCTGAAGGGGCTGGGGAGGTGTAAGCAAGGGATACTTGCACCCACTCACTGGTGCCAACAGTCTCCTTTCCATTCTAACAGCATCCAACAGCTGGAAGATGAGGGGAGCTGGAAATGTCATTTTGGGGTATCATATTTGAAAGATTATTTTGTGCCAGGTACTGTGCTAAACACATTGCATGAATGATCTCACCTAATCTAATATTCCTATAAAATAGACATTATTATTACCTTTGTTTTATAGATGTGGAAACTTAGGGTGCCAGGATTTAAGTAAATCAATCAGGGATAGAATCAGTATTTGAAGGGGAGTTGTCTATTCCAACCCATTCCTCTTAAGCATGACATTGCCTGGACCTGCTCAAAGGCACCTTGCATACCAAATGCAGGAGTGCTTGCTGAGGAGAGAAGGAAATGACCCCAGTTAGTGGGCGGGAGTGTCAATGGGTATTATGCCGGATTAAAATATCATTCTATTGTTGATTTAGAACATGACCGTCCAGCGGCAAGGTGACAACCCTGTGGGTAGAGCAATGGCTTCTCTACAATTCTTCCTGGTGGAAATCCCCCGGGGAAGGCATGTGGTCCCAGGCCTGGAAAGCAGAGCTGCTGTGGAGTCCTACAGCTAAGGAACAGAGATCCTGACTCTCCTGGTCTGGATTTTAAAGGCATTTAACTCCAAGTGTGCACTTGTCAGGAGTCTGTCAGAAAGAGACAGCTCAGGGACCTGAAAGAGAGGGTAGCAATCAAGCAAGGCCTTATGCATTTACCTGCAGTCAGCACCTGGAGAATACCTCCACACCCACCCGTCCAGTAGGTCAACTGCTCGGTACAGCTCACCATTCTCACTGGTCTCAACAGCCTTCTTGAAGTCATTTAAAGCATTTTGTTTTATTTTATTGTGCTACTGGGAATTGAACCCAGGAGCCTTCTACCTCCGAGCTATACTCCCAGCCCTATTTTTTTAGGTACTGGGGATTGAACTCAGGGGCATTCTACCTCCGAGATATACCCCCAGTCATATATTTTATTCTTTATTTTGAAACAGGTTCTCACTAAGTTGCAGAATGCCTTACTAGGTAGCTGAGGTTGGCCTTGAACCCAGATCCTCCAGTCTCAGCCTCCCAAATGCTGGATTACAAGCGTGCACCACCATGCCTGGCTCCCAGCCCTATTTTTTATTTTTATTTTGAAATGGTCTCACTAGGTTGATTGAGTCTCACTACTCTCTGAGGCTGTCTTCAAACCTTTGATCCTCCTGTCTCAGCCTCCCAAATACTGAGATTACAGGCATGCAGCACCACGTCCAACCACTTAAAGCATTTTTAATTAATTAATTTATTTATTTATTGGTGTGTGTGTGGCACCCGATATAGAACCCAGGGGCATTCTACCTCTGAGCCACATCCCTAGCCCTATTTTATTTTTATTTTGAAACAGGGTTTCACTGATTGATGAGAGTCTCACTAGTTGCTGAGGCTGTCCTTGAACCTTCGATCCTCCTGTCTCAGCCTCCCAAGTACTGGGATTACAGGTTCGCACTACCACACTCACCTTCATTTAAGGCATTTTAAAAGGATACACCTGCCTGTGTGGTGGCACACACTTGTAATCCTGGTACTTGGGAGGCTGAGACAGGAGGATTGAAGGTTTGTGGCCAGCCTTAGCTACTTTGTGAGGCCCTCTGCAACTTAGTGAGACCCTCTTTAAAAAATAAAGAATAAAAAATAGGGCTGGGGGTGTAGCTCGGAGGTAGAATGCCTCTGGCTTCAACCCCCAACATCAAAAAACAAACAGGAACACGTTTTATGATAAACTTTTATTTTATTTTTTGGTACTGGAGATTGAACTCAAGGGCATTCTTCCTCCAAGCTACACCCTCAGCCCTTTTCATTTTTTATTTGTGAAATTCAAAACATAAAATCGACCATTTCAAAGCACACAATCCGTGGCATTCGCTACATACAGTGTTGTGCAATCACCACCTCTATCTAGTTCCAACACATTTTCCTCACCACAAAAGAAAGCCCCACACCCATTAACAGTTGCTCACCGAGCCCCCCTCCCCTCGGCCCCTGGCAACCGCCAGCCTGCTTTCCGTCTCTGTGGGTTATTTATTCTGGATATTTCATATAAATGGAGTCATATACTATGTGACCTTTTATGTCTGGCTTTTTTCACTTGACATAATACTTTTGAGGTTCATCCACTTTGTAGCACTCTGTGTTGGCTAATATTCCATTGAATGTACACCACATTTTGTTTACCCATTCATGAGGTAGTGAACATTTGGGTTATTTCCACCTTTTCGCCTTTGTCAACGTGCTGCTATGAAAATTCCTGTAAGAGCATTTGCTTGAGTGTCTGGTTTCAACTCTCCAGGTGTCTACTAATGCATGACTGGATTAAAAAAAATTTTTTTTCCCAGTGGGCATGGTGTCGCACACTTATAATCCCAGTACTTGGGAGGCTGAGACAGGAGGATCACAGATTTGAAGCCAGCCTCAGCAACTTAGTAAGGCTGCCAGCAACTCAGTGAGACCTTGTTTCCAAATTTAAAAAATAAAATAAAATAGGGTTGGGAATGTAGCTCAGAGGTAGAATGTCCTTGGGTTCAATCCCCAGTACTACACACAAAAATAAATAAATAGTACTAAAAACAATTTCGTATTGGGGATGAACCCAAGGGCATTCTACCCCTGAGCTATATCTCCAGCCCTTTTTATATTTTTTATTGTATTTTTAATTTTTTTTTTTTTTTTTTGGCGGTACTGGGGATTGAACTCAGGGGCATTCTACCTCCGAGCTATACCCCCAGCCCCATTTTTTTATTCTTTATTTTGAAACCGAGTCTCACTAAGTTGCGGAGTGCCTCACTAGGTAGCTGAGGCTGGCTGCGAACCCGGATCCTCCGGTCTCAGCCTCCCGAATGCTGGGATTACAAGCGTGCGCCACCACGCCCGGCTTTGTATTTTTAATTTTGAAACAGAGTCTTGCTAAGTTGCTGAGAGTCTCATTACATTGCTGAGGCTAGCCTCAAACCTGTGATCCATTTGTTTCAGCTTCTCAAGTGCTGGGATTCTAGGCATGTGTCACTATATCCTGTGCATGATTGGATTCTTAAAGGAGGTGATTTTTCTTCCGAGATTTTGAGGAAGCTGACTGGACTTACGGCTCTGGTTATGGGCCGAGGCCTGTGGGAAGGGGATCTGTCTTGGGTCAGATTCATGTTTAACATTTTATCAATATGTTGGATAAAGACGTGCTGCTGCACATGTATCAAGTTCCCCCACGACAGAAAGCCAGGAAAGAGAACTAAGTGTCACAATGCAAATATGTGAAGAGGGCAAAGGATCTAGTCCTGCATGTTTCTTCAAAGCTTCTCCAAGGATGGGGTATGGGAGAACTGGTTTACTAACAATGATGTAGAAAGGAGCTCAGAGTTCAAGCTGAGCACAAGCTCTAGGTGAGCCAGAGGTAAACACTGACTGTACTAACGGGCACAGCAATCAGAACAGGGAAGGGGACAGTCCTACCTGCTCTGCACTGCACCAGACCCACCTGGAGCTCTGGAGCCTCTCTAACAGAGGGTGTCCTCTGAGTCAAGAGAAGGTAACCAGGCCACAAAAGCCTGGAAGTCAGGTCAAGTGGCAGAGTGACAAGTGGGCAGAGGACCCAAGTGGAAGCAGGATAGCCACGACAGGGTCTTTGTTGCCTGGGACCTATAGGGCTGGCTGAGGGAAGAAAGCCCCCTCCTCCCAGCAGGGAGTGAATGTCCTTCCCTTAGGGTTGGCTTCATGGAGTAAGCTGGGAAAAGACTGGAAATGACATCAGTGGGCCCAGGTGACCCTGGAAGTCAGGTGACTGTCCTGTGGTTTTTCAATACTGAAAAACAGATTTAACTGGAGGGGGAGGAAAGAGGGGACCAGAGAATGAATGTGCATGGGGTTGGTTTGTCTCACCCTTTTTCCCTTCACTATTCTTCCTCTTCTCCTCCTTTCTCCTTTTCCTTTTGGTGGACACCAGAACCATTCTTTTTCCTTTGGTACTGGTGATTGAACCCAGGACCCTTTTACCTCTGAGCCACATCCCCAGCCCCTTTTTTATTTTTGAAGCCAGTTCTCACTAAGAGGCTGAGGATTTCACTAACTTGCTGAGGCTGGCCTTGAACCTGTCTCAGCCTCCAAAGTACTGGGATTACAGGCTTGTGCCACCATGCCCAGTTGCACTAGCACCATTCTATCCTGAGAAGAGGCAGCCAAATCTTTACAAAAGTTAGAATGATGGGCTAATGGCAGACGTAGTGACGCACGCCTGTAATCCTAGTACTTGGAAGGCTGAGACAGAAGGATCACTGGTTTGAGGCCAGACGCAGCAACTTACTGAGACCCTGTTTCAAAATAAAAAGTAAAGAGAGCTGGGAGTGTAGCTCAGTGGTAGACGGACACTAGGTTCAATCCCAAGTACCACAAGAAAAGACAAGGAAAAAAAAAGACTGGTGGGCTAAAATTGATGAATTTGATAATTGGCTTGTAAAAAGCTCAGGAGAATATTTATGCCATTATGATGAATGCCAAAAAGCAGAACACAAAATTATATATATTGCAACTAGGCTAACATGCATAGAAAACCCTGCCACAAAACACACTAAATCTGAACATCCATTACCTGTGTGGACCAGGACTGGAGGGGTTTTCACTTTCTGTTTTATGTTTTTCTGTAGTTTTCAAATGCTCTGCAATCGAGGGGTGTGATTTCCCGTCCGACAAGAACAAAATGCTTTGTTTAATAATTGAGAACTGATTGAACTGGGGTTGCTGTGGGCTGCCACAGAAGCCAGGCCTGCAGCTCGCTGGGCCACTTCCTGCCTGGGCTGGCGGTGAGGTCCCTCCACCCCTCCTCTGCCCTCAGTGTTTTAGTCCCCTCGAGTTTCCCACCAGGAACCTGTTCCCAGCAGGCACTTGGGAAATTCCGGCAAACACAGAAGGTCTTGCTTGAAGAGCCATACAAATAAATGATTCTGGAGCAGGAAGGAGAGCCCTGGCTGGCTCTCAGGTAGAAAAGACCCGGAGGGTGGGGAACCACCCGACAGGCGCTGCCAAGAGAATTGGGCAATCCCTCGGGTGGAGCAGGCCTCTCTTCTCTGCGTGATGTGGCAGCTGTTACTGGTCATCAGCCTGTGTGGCCCTGGCAGGGAACAGGGGTTGCGTACAGGGCATCTCAAGATTCGGTGCCTGCAGCTCACCTCCCCGATGCTGCACCGGCAGGCACTCTGCATGCCATTGGTCCATCCACGCACCGACCAGGTCATTATCACATCTTACCTACAAGAAAACTGAGGCTCGGAGAGATCAAGCGCCAGGTCACACAGCTAGTACGTAACGGAGGTGTTCCTTCCTAGTCACTCTGGCACCGCCTCGAGGTAGTCCACGCCACTCGGCTTTCTGCTTGGTAGAAGGACTGGTCTCTTGCCCTTTTCGCCCTTGATGTGGCCCCACCGCTGGCTTGGTTATTGCATATGATGACATTTTAACTGTGGCATTAGAGAAGAGACCTCCTGCTTGCTTCCTCACCCCTGGAGGGTGGCAGGGCCTCTGCCTCTACCTGCAGCCTCTGTCCCTCCTCTTTAGGGTTGTCCTGGGCCCTGGAGTCTCTGTGGCCTTCTGGATAGAGAGGGGACGCTCAGGGAAGTCACAAGAGGCAAGTTTCAGGTCCCAGGTTGGGGTGAGTTGTGTTGCTGCGGACATAGTGATCGGGGTCTGGATGGGACAGCTGGAACTCCTCAAGGGGCTGTTAGATGCAGGACTGCAAAGGGACTCTCCATGCTTCAGATTTTAAGATCCTGTTAGTCCAGGGCTCTCAGATACTGACAGGGGAGGGGCAGCATGGGTGGTGAATTGGCACCTTCTCCACCCAGAAGCTGTCAGAGTCTTCACAAACCCACTCAGGAACATAGCCATGGGCGTCCTTACCAACTGCCAAGAATGGGGCAGGTGTTTGTGTGGGTCCTGGGAAGTTTTCTCCTGGAGGTGGGGGATGCTAGCTCTTGGAGTCAGGCTGGGGAAGGTGTTGTGTGGGTTGGGCTTTGGAGACACAGGGTATAATGGCCAGTCTTTACCCTTGGAAGTAGACAGACCCAGACCCAGACCCAGGGGTCTTAATGCTGAGGCAGAGAGACACATAGATACAGGAGCCAACGGAAGGGTGCCAGCTCTGGGAACATCCACCCAGGGACTTTATAGGACTAGTTCTACTCTTCCTCTAACAACACGTGGGGCCCACACTGGTGGCCCCAGAATAGCCAGAGGTATGTGGAGTCTCTTCCTGCCCAGGCCCAACACACTGAGTCATGGCAGCCCAGCCCAGCCCTGCGTGATGAACATTACTCCTGGCCTGTGGAGTAACTGGGAAGAGGCTGACAGTTTGAGGGCATTGAGTAACCACTGGACTTCCTGAAACGTCGGGTTTCTTTCTGGGCTGGTCCCTATCTTCCTCTTTCAAGATCAGGCTGGAGTCTGGGGAGTATCCACAGT
>PVLC010039577.1:0-14075 GCA_004027655.1 Graphiurus murinus
TGATTCTCTTCATGCCTCAGTTTCCTTATTGGTTAAAAGAGTTAATAGGAATATCTATCTCATCATGTTGTTCTGAGTGAGATAAAACAATTAGATGAGATGATATTTTTAAAAATTGGTACTAGGGAGCAAACCCAGGGGCATTCTACCTCTGAGCTACACCCCCAGCCCTTCTTATTTTTCACATTGAAACAGGGTCTCACTAAGTTGCTGAGGCTGGCCTCGGACTTGTGTTCCTCCTGTCTCAGCTTCCCGAGTGCTGGGATCACAGATGTGCATCACCACACCTGGCTAAGTGAGATAATTTTTTACAAAGTGGTGACAGTGGTCAGTGAATGTGACTTACAGTCATTCAATGAATATTTAACTGGGCATTTACTATGCTAGGCATTGTATGTGGTACTGAAGATGCAGAGTTAGGGTTAGGATTACAAGTTCCCTTTTGTCATGGGGATTATAGAATGGTGAGGGAGACAAAACAAATAAATAAATACACATGTAAATGCACACGAGCCAGGTGTGGTGGCACACACTTGTAATCCCAATACTTAGGAGGATGAAACAGGAGGATCGCAGCTTTGAGGCCAGTCTTCGCAACTTAGTGAGATCTTGTTTCAAAATAAAAAAATAAAATATGGCTGGGGGTGTATTTCAGAGATAGAAAGCCCTTGGGTTCAATCCCTAGTTCCAGTAAAAAAAAAAAAAAAAAAAAAAAAAAAATGCACATGAGAATTTCAAGTAGTGACGCCATGAAGAGTAAGCCGAGGGATGAGATAAATTGACAGCGAGTTATTTTTAGATCGTCAAGTGACATTTGAGTTCAACCAAGGATGAGGAGGGGGATCTTCTGGGATGCAAAAAGATTCTAGGCAGCGGGACCGGCAACTGCACAGGTCCTGGGGTGTGAATGAGCTCGGCATGTTCACAGAGCAGAAGGACATGGGACTTTTCCTGTTTTACAGGTGAGGAAACCGAGGCGTGGATTTTTAGGTAATTTGCTCAAAGTCGCACACTGAGCAAGAGGGGAAGCCAGAATGGTGAGTCCAGCTTCGTGCGACTTTGCGGCATATCAAATTCTGCTTCGTTTCTTTTTGGTCACAGGACAGGACTCTTGGCTAGAGGATAGTGAATCCCGTCCTCTGGGATGCCTCTGACTTAGAAAGGGCTATGTGTTTCTTAGAAAAAAAATGTTTTAAAGCAATGCCTATATCCCTTCTCATGTCTTTGTCCCCCAAGTTTATAAAAAGGTAGAAATGGGTAATTGCTGGGATCGCCCCAGAAACAAGTGCTCTCTCTCTTCTGCAGAGTGGCTTCCTCCCAAGCTGAACCCTCTTTGAAGTGCGGTGCTAAAAATTCTCCATATTGAAACTCTTTAAAAATATTCCAGCCCCACCTAATTAATGCTTTAAGTCAGGCAAGTCATCAACTTTGAACGAAATTGCTAGGTATTCATAGTTGACATTTCCTTAAGTTTCTAGTAATTGCCTCTCTTGAGAAACTCACCCGCAGACACCCTTTCTCACTTCTGCTCAGATGGATTCCCCAGCCCCAGGGCCCCATGAGGAACACTTAGGAGATCGTGGGGTCAGAAAGAGACGGAGATGTGAGCTGGGGGGAGCCGGAGGGGAATGGCCTCATGCTTGGGTATTGATTTTCAGAAACAGAAATAAGAAGGCAGAGACTTCAGCTCTTAAGGTCTGACATCAGCTCTAAGTTCCTACATTAAAAAAAAATCCTTTCATTTCCACAGTGGAACATTTTTCCCCAAAGAGAAAAAGTGGTGTTGACAGGATCCACGAGTTATTTCTAAAGGGTGAGCAAACTAAGCAAGCTAAATCATCACGGCTGGAAATTGCATTCCACAGCTATTCTCTCAAACTAACCGGCCCCGGGGACTCTGCGGTGGGGAAACCCAACCAGTCCCACCGAGGCCAGCCCCGGTGAACGTCACCCTGAGAAACTCCAGGCTTCTGCATAGCAAATCCTTTTGGTCAATGGGGTTGTCGGACAAGTTTAAGATCCTGGCTAATAGAAAGCTCATGTTTTTGTGGTTGCAAAGCTTCTTGGTTGTATTCTTGGGGGAATTCACTTCCTGTATTTTGCAGCTTACTGTGCTCAAACTTTAGAGGATTTGGGGGGAGTGGCTAAAAGAAGAACCCAGGTCAGATTTTCAGACCCCACCGCTGAGTGGTTTGCCGGTCCAGAGGGGAAGGGTTGGAGTCTTTCAGAGGCAGTCTCTGTCTCTGTGGACTCTCTGGACTGTGAGACAGAGTTCTGAGTTTATATTTTTGTTTTGCTATCCTTTTTTTTTTTGTCTTTGAAAGCCTTCTTTCCTTCCTTCCTTCCTTCCTTCCTTCCTTCCTTCCTTCTTTCTTCCCTCCTTCCTTCCCTCCCTCCCTTGTACTAAGGATTGAACCCAGGGCCATTCTACTTCTGAGTTACACCGCAGCCCTATTTTATTTTTTATTTTGAAATCAAGTCTCACTAAGTTGCTGAGGGCCTCGCTAAGTTGCTGAGGCTGTGTGTGAACCTGCTATCTTTCTGTCTCAGTCTCCCAAGTACTGAGATTACAGGTATGTGCCACCATGCTTGGCTTTGAAAATTATTTTTTCAATTATAAAAGTATTACACACTTGTAAAAAATTAACCATTCTATCAATGTATAATAATAAAGTATTCACAATGCCTAAGGGCACTTCAAAGCATCTCACATATAATATCTCACTTGATCTTCACAACTACCCTGTGAGGTGGGCACCATGATTTGCGAGACGGAGGTTCAGAGAGGTTAAGTCACTCATCTGAGGTCACACAGATGGTGACGATCCAGCTGTGTGATAGCAGGTGGTGATCCAGGACATTAAATCAGGCCGAGTTAGTGTATACATTTAACCACTATATTTGAAATTAGAAAAGGAAAATCTATCAACACCTCATTTTCCCACAGATAATGTGGTGGCTAACCTTTAGATGGTCCCCCAAAAAACCCCGCCATCTGTTATTCAGCCTATTACTCAGGCCCCAGGTGGAGGTGGTCTTGTGACTTTTGACCAACAGACTGTGGCGGGAGTGGCACCCTGTGACCTCCGAGGCTTAGGGCTTACATGACACTCACTCCTGGGATGATCATTCTTGGAGCCCAGCTGCTATTCTTTGAGAGGCCCAGAGTACTTGGCGAGGCCGCGTGCAGGGACTCCAGCTAAAAAGCTCAGTTAAGCTCACAGCCGACATCCAGCAGCAACCGTCAGCTAAGGGAGTGAGCCGCCATCTTGGAGGCCCGGTTCTATGGAGCCCCCGGGGGGCTGTGGTCCCAGCTGCTTCCTGGATGCAATTGCATGAGACCGGAGGCAAGAACCACCCAGCAGAGCCCAGTCAGCCAAGATCCGTGACGGACAAGCACAAATCGTTGCTTCTAGACTCTACGTTGTGGGGTGGTTTGTTCTGTTGCAATAGGTAACCAGAGCAGCTGTTTGCCAGCCTTTCGGTATCTATATCTCTAGGGTTCTCATATGCCTACAGTAATAACATAATTAGTAATAATGATTATCAATACAAAATGGGATTTTACAGGAATACTGTTGCACAACTAGACTTTTTTTTTTTTAACTTGGAAATAATATAGATTTCATCCATGTTGATAATATTCATGAAATACTTATTACTGGTCATTTCTTCTTATTATTACTATTTTTGGGGGGTGGAGGAGTCCCTGTGGAACTTCATTAAGAATCTTTGTGCATTTCTGTAGGATAAATTCCCCAAATTCAGAGTGCTGGTTTACAGGGTAACACACTTTCATCCATCCTTTCTTCCTACTTCTCTTTCATCCTCCCCCTCCCTGCTAATGGCAGCTAAGAGACTTGATAAGAAGGAAAAGAGCTCCTGTTGGAGCTATAGAAAGATGTAGGTTAGACCCCCAAAAGAACTTTTTGATTGCAATGGCAATTAGGTGAAGAAGAGCAGGGCATAGACAGCATGCTTGTTCTGTCCTTCTATGTCTTAAGAATTGGAGAGAGACTTGCTTATCTGGGCTAATTAAATTCCTGGTGCAACCTTTTGCAAATCCTGTTTCTCTGCATCCTAAATTACATTCTTGTGAATTTCCAAAAAGAAAGCCACTCACTCCTTTTAGTCACCACCGCCTGTGGCTTAAATGCATCTCTCCCCTGATTTAAAGGGTAACACACTTTGGGCGTCCCCAATCCCCCTGGTTGCCCAGCTCTTGCATTAGATGACTCAGCCCTCCTGTCAGGCAGACCTCTGGTATTGCAAGCAATTCCAGTGGTGTTATTTTACCTGCTTCTGGGAATCCCCAAGGATGGATTTTTAGGAAGAACAGTGTTTCAGCTTCTCAGGGAAGAAGTGGGCGATGCCCTCATTCATGTCAGGTGGGGTGTGGAGATCGAATGGGGAGGTGGGGCACTGCCTCTCGGGGGTTGTCACCTCCTCACTGACACCTGCCTACTCTGGATCTTGGGTCAGAGGAACAGGACAGAAAAGGTGATGTTCAGGAGACTTGGTGTTAACTCTTTTGGGCCTCTGAGGAGGGTGCTGGGAGGTTTGCAGGGGTTCTGCTCTGAGCTCTGAGTGGGTCTCTAGGAGAGGAACTGGGAAGGAGTTCCCAAGGGCATCAGTTCCACTGTGTGTCCCCTATCCGAGGCACTGCCAGCTGGCTAGTGGCTGTCCTCTTTTCCTGTGGCTCCACTTGCTCTGTGGTAGGGACTTGGGGATGTGGAGCTTTCTTCCCACAGTTGGTTATCAGATGAGATGAAGGTTAGGCACTGGGACCCTGCTCCATGGGAAGGACGTGGCATCGTCCAAGTTCTTAGAAGGCATCTGAGGCATCATTTGGCCTTTTCATTCTTTGCAGGCCAAGTCTCATCCAAAATATCTGGGTACCTAAGAACCTAGCCTAATATTAAGAGGATACTTTCTGGAGGCAGACTGTTGTGGTTTGAATTTTAGGATATTCCCCCATACCTCACGGAAACAAGGCAGGCATGTTGGAGTTGGGGGTTGGTTTTGAATGGGTCCCTGGGGATGTGGCCTTGGGGATGATATATGGTCCCTCCTCCCCTTGCTTGCTTTCCTGCTTCTGGTCTCCATGACGTCAGAGCAGAGCACTTTTCTCCACTTCTCACCACCCTGTCCTGAGCTCTGAAGACCTGGCCTGACATGGACTGGACATCTGAAATCTCCAGGACTGTGAGCAAATAAATCATCCTTCCTCTAAGCTGTGTGGCCAGTTGTTTTGGATTACAGCAGTGAAAATGGTGGCTGAAACACAGACATCCTGGATTCAAATCTCAAGAGAACCATTTACCTAAGGGTTAGCAGGGGACCTATCTCTTTCAACCTCTGTTCCCACATCTGTGAAATGGACATCATAATAAATAGTCTCTTTTTAGGTTGTTATGAGGATATATGGAATAACATGTGTACAATACTCAGCATGGTTCCCAGCACATAGGAAACACTAAAAAAAATTAGCTATTGTTTCCTTTTTACATTCATCTAGTTCAATTCACCAGGTAATTATCTAGCATCTACTAGAGACCCCTTGCTCAATGCAGAGATGAGTAGGGAGGAGTACAATCTCTCAAGAAATCCCAGAGAAGATTCCAGTTCCCCTCCATGGCTCATTCCAGTCACCGACAACCCTATCAGTCTACCCCATCAGTCGACCAGGAAATTCTTCGTTGCCTCTAACTTAATCCCTCTAGTTGCAGTTGGATTCTAGCCCTGACCCCCACTTTGTTTCTTTTTTTGGTGGAGAACATTGAACACCTTCTATGGAATGTGGATCACTATCTGTACCCTCAAAAGCAAGTACTGCACAATGACTCAGTTGATTCTTGCATCCTCTGAAATGGCATTTGTTCTTTTTAAACGTTTAGTTCCCATTTTGATAGCTCTTTAATTTTCTCTGTTGCTTCACCATCATGTTCTTTTCTATTATTTTTCTTGTGAACACTACATATATTATATTTAAATTATATTTTAACACTACACTTGGGTGTGTTCTTTTCAAAGTTAGATTTAGTGTTTCCCCTTTCTTTCTCCCTTTATAGAGTCTAATATCAAAAAGGTTTCATCTTCAGTCTATTAGCAGTAGCTGTCTGAGCACCATGTTGAAAAATATCCTTTTAACCATGCCTGGGCTGATTAGAGTTGGGATGAATTGGTGACATCTGTCAAGGTGGAACAACTGTGATAGATTTATCCTGTGGATCTTGAGCCTTGAGTCTGTGGGTGCAGCCTCTCTGGCTTTTCCTCAGAAATTAACAAAGAAGTGGTCTCTGGTGCAGATTAGCTGAGACCTAGCAAGTCTCCTCCTTGCTGATTAATGAATTGGCCGCAAAAGCTAAGGTGGCTGTTTCCCCAGGGAAGACTCACTCAGGCAGTGGGGAGAAGCAAGACAACATCCATATATGCGGTGGGCTGGAGCCACACTTGCCAATCCACTGACCTTCTCTCTATAGTGGGATTGGTTCTGGCTTTTTTGACTGGGAGCAACTTTGTTGAGTAACCATGACAACCATAGGCCTTGATCACAAATCTGCATCCAAGTCAAGCAATGGACTCACGTTTCCAAAATGTCCTGCTTAGCACCAAAGTCCATTTTCTTGTGACTGACCTCTATTGAGCACCTACTCTGTGTTGGTGGCTTTGTAGAGATGAGATGATTTTGTATGATTCATGGATGCACATTTTTACTCCAAAAGTTATGCACGTAGTTTAAGTAGTATCAGAGGAATGTTATTTTTCCACGAGGGTAGTGATAAATGCCTGCTTAAAAAATAAGTTCAGTTTATTTAAAAAGTGAGTTGATTTAATGGAAACTGTATTAGGTGTCCATCCACAGATGAATGTATCACCAAACTGTGGTGTATATACACAATGGAATTTTACTCAGCCATGAAGAAGAACAAAATTATGTCATTTGCAGGAAAGTGGATGGCACTAGAGAACAGTATGCTGAGATTAGCCGATCTCAGCGAATATGTTTTCTTTCATATGTGGAACCTAGAGAGAAGTTGGGTAACAAAAGAGAACTCATGTAAAGGAGTAGAGACTCCAGTGGAGTGATGGAGGGGGTAGAGGGGAAGGAAGAGGAGAGGGGATAGAGAAGTAATGAAGATAACAGGTTAAATAATGCTATGTACATATACAATAAATGATCAATACCAACCTTACTGACATGTAAGGGGAAAGGGAGAGAGCGGGGCGGGGTCTAGAGGGAACACACCAAGGGTTGTGTGCATATTTATTCCTATCTCTTTCTACCTCCGTATGATGTGCCAATAAAAGTGTAAGAAAAAATAAAGGAAACTGTAAGGAGATGTCAGGGTAGATAGAATGCAGGCATCTGGTCTCCATTTACAAATAAGGAAACTGATATCCAGAGAGAGTAAGCCACCTGCCCAAGGCGGCACAGCTGGTAAAATCGAAGAAGCATCTTGCAAGCGCTCGCCAGGGCCATCCTGGGTCAAGTTCTGCACCAAGTGATGGATGCAGCTGTGCTTTCTCGGCTTTGGGAATTTGTCACAAAGACAGATGGGGCAGGACTTTACGGGAACGAGCAGGTGGCTCTCCGGCAAACACCGAGTGGAAGGGTTACCAGGATTACAGGATGCTGAAAGTGAGAGAGATGAGTTTTGGAGTCTGGCAGAGCTGGGCTACAGCCTCTCAGTCCTGTATTTTTTTTTTTTTGAATTGACATTCTTGGTCAAGTTGTATCAATAGAATGAGTCCAGATTTCTCATCAGCAAAATGGGGGTAATGATGGTACCTGGTTCAAAGGTCTGCCACGAGGATTAAAGAGAAGTGTGCGTATGAAGTTCTTAGCAGGAGCCTGGCCCAAAGAAGCATTCACTAAGTGGCCAGAGTTATTACATATTGTTATGGCTTGAGAGGAGGCAGCCAGCTGGGAGGGGGGTCCTTGAGGGTGTGGGGTTGGGGGCTATATATGTCCTTTGCTCCCTCTCTTTGTTCTTTCTGCTCCTTCCCACCATGCTCTGAGGACCTACTGCTCCGGTTCTGGTTCGGCAGTGGCAGAAATGGACTATATATAAGGACTAAAATATACAGAACCATAAGCGAATAAGCCTTTCTTCCTCTACATCTTGTGTGTGTCAAGTGTTGATAATAGCCGTGAGAACAGTGACTGAGACTCATACAAATATCTCCATTAGTCTTCCTAAGGTGCTAGGTTGGCAACTCTAGACAGGGCTCCTCTTGGTCTATTTCCCGGAGAAAGGTCATTTAGGTCTAGAAAAGGCTTCTGACTCGTCTGCTAGACTCAGTCAGTGGAAGTGCCCCCGGACTTCCTAAACACGTTAGGAGAGGCTTCAGTGTTAGATTGGGCTGTGACGTGGACCCCCGTGGGACCTGGACAAACCGCTTCCCTTCTCGGGACCTCAGTTTCTACATCTGTAAAATGAGATAGTTCTTAATGTATTAATAATAATGGTATTCTCATAGCTACATATAGGGAGGGGGTGGGGGCTTAACGGGAGGGCTCTCCAGGGAGAGTGAAAATCGTGGGTCAAGGTCAGGATGTGTAAAAGAGGACGATCCTCTCCATTCTCTCAGAGCAACTGATGGCTCTCCAGGGCTTCCCATGTGTCAGACACAGAACTTGCTCATTCGTACATCACACCTGTAATACGATGCATTATCTACTCTTATACTATCTACAACAGACGGTCCCCACTGGCGATGATTTGACTGGCGATTTTTCCAACTTTATCATGGTGCAGGAGCAACGTACATTTGGTAGACATCACACTTTGAACTTTGGATCTTTTCCTTGGCTGGTGACACTCCTGTGAGCCTCTCTCAAGGTGCGGGGCAGTGGCAGTGACTGCAGGTGCTGGAGAGCCCTGAAATGAGCTGGGAAAAGAACCAAGACTGTAGTGTGCCACGTTGCTAAGCTAGGGTGTTTGAGAGGGGAGGTGGAGTAGTGCATTTTGGACTTGCAACGGATTAATCCAGACATAACACCAGCGTAAGTCAAGGAGCCTCTGTAGTAAACATCTAGTGCTTAATCTTTGCTAATCGAGTAGATATGACTTTCAGCCCTGTGTAGAGAAGGAAGGCTGAGGCTTGGAGGTTTAAACCCCTACTGAGGTTTTGTGCAATGGTATCAACGCCTCTATCCTCTGCACAAGAGCTGAGCAAGGCCAGGACTTGGACGGATCACGCTTCCCTTTACTGAGCACTTTCTGTGTGCATCTCCTTAGCTGGAGGTTTCACTTGTATTGAATTTGATCCTCATGCGACATCACGAGATAGATGTCACTGGCGTCCCCATTTCAGAGATGAGAACACTGGAGCTCGGAGGGGTAAAGCCACTTTCCAAATCAGGCAGCCAGTGTTTGCTGGAGCCAGGATTCGAAAACAACTTACGAGACTCTGGAGACCACTTGACGCACCTGCTTGTTCAGATGTTGCTGTAATCAGCTCAGAGGAATGGGCCATTACATAGAAATGGTCCAGTTCTTCCCTTCTTTGTCAAGGGCACATATCAGCTGGCAGGTCTGTGGCATGAAGGAAGTTGAGAGAATTCCTTTCAGAGGTGCCAAATGGCCTTTGAGAGCCCCTGGGCATGGGAGGGGGGGTACAGAGATCGGAGGAGCATCTAATCACTCTCTTAAAGTCCAGGGCAAATGACAGCGATCCTCTCGTTGCCTCTTCTGATATCAAATGATGCTCCCTACGGGCTAATCTCTATCCAATTCATCCCCCGTGCTCCGTGTCTGCCCATCCTGCCATCCGCTGACTTCCAGCTGGTGACTGCCTTGGGCAGAGGATGCTCATTTGTTTTCGCTGTTTTGTGGACCCAGGGTGATGGTCGCTGGGTGCCAGGGGACCGACAGGAAGTCAGAGGCTTCCGGGCTCTTCATCCGGAGTTCAATGGAGTGTCAGAGGCTAATTGTGGTTCTGCTTGGGTTGTCGCTGTTTGATTAAACATCTTGCTTGCTAAGCCCTATCTATCCAATGGCTGCTCGGGGGTAGGTATTTTTAGCCACGGGCAAATAGCTTATCAATTGTGCACTACAAAATGCCGCCAACGGGAAGCCATCATTTTCTGTGACCCTGCCTTGTTCTCTCATGCAGGCAAGGACAAAGGAAGAATGAAAGGCGATTACATTTCATGTATTCATTCAACAAATGTTTCCCAAGCCACCTACTATGCAATAGCCATGGGACTAGACGTAGGGAGACGGCGATGAGCAAATACAAGGTGGTCCCTGTCCACAGGCAGCTTATGGGATTCTATTACAGTAGAATTCTGCTCTGCTGCCTTCTGGCTCTGCGGCCCTGGATAAGTCATGTACATCTCACATCTCTGGGCTTCCTTTTTTCACTCGAATAGACTGTGCTGAGCACACACCAGTGCTGGGCCAGAAGGAGAAAGAGGCTGCTAGCTAAGGAGCAAGTGTGATTCAGGAGGAGCAGGAAGGAAGAGAAACGGAGAGAGGACTCAAAGGTCCAGGAACCGCAGGAACGCAGGTAGGGAGGCCTGACTGTTAGAGTCCAACAATAGGAGCCTAAAAAATAGATGAAAACTAAAATTCTTTAGCCAATGGCTTAAGCTGTCTCTCTAGCCTGAAGGCCTCTCTTCTCAGGGGCCACTGCCTGGGGACTGCTGGTTGCCATCCAGAGCAGAGGCTGCAGCGACCAGCTCTGGACTCTGCTCCCGAGGGCCGGGTGTGCAGCAAGTGTCTCTAGCTTCCAGGAAGGAAGAAAAGCAAGAACACGTGTTGTTGAGGAGAAAAAGGAACTAGTAGGCACACGGGTCCCAGAACACATTGTTACAGTTAGTCTGCACAGTTGGGTCCCGTTGCTGTAGACCCCACTTTGGTGGTTCAGAAGGCAGTCCAAGGGTGCCTGGCATCACCCCGGAAAGATGGGGCAAAGAGTACAGATTCTGGAGCTGTGTTGCTGGGGCTTCTGCCTGCCTCTTCTGCTTTCTGGCTGTGTGACTTTGGGCAGTTTAATTAACCTCTCTGTGCCTCAGTTTGTTCATCTGTGAAAAGGTTGATGCTATGACACGGCTCACAAGCTTTTGTGAGGCTTAAATGAATAAATAGAAGGAAAGCGCCCAGAACAGTGGCCAGTACTGTGTAATTGTACACATTTTTCATCATTACTGTTAGGCAACTATGCCTGCTTGGCTGGTAATTATTAATATCGCACCAATCTCTTACACAGTTTCTGGCAGTGAGTAGATGTTGATTGAATGAATGGATAACCACGGATGTAGGTTGACACAGCATTGTGGATGTGCAGAAAGGCCAGTTAATAGTTTTGAATAGACTGGAAGATGGCAAGGGGTTTGCTGTGGAAGTTGAATCGGGTGATAGAATCAAAGGTAACTGGAAATTAATTGGAAGTTAATTTGGTGTTCAGTGTGTGAGAGGGACTTATTTTTTTTAGATGATCAGTTCCTTTGAGAAGAGTTTTTGTGCCAACATCTTCTACATGAATCCAAGTGAATTCAACATAAATTTATGCCCAATTGGTGCCAGAGCCCGGACCAAGCTCCTGGAGTACAAGATCCATTCCTTGGGCTCAAGGTGCTCAGAACTCAGTAAGCAGATCATCCCAAGGCAACGTGAGGAGTCATCTCAAGCTCCCTACTCCCTTTGATGGCTCAGTGCTGGGAGCTGGGATTTGTGAGCCAGAATGGCAGCAGGCACACACACACACACACACACACACACACACACACACACACACACGCTCAGTGAGGCACACGGGCTGCTGGCGGGAGACCTCTGGTCCAGAAGTCAATGTACAAAGTTCTTGTGTGGTCACCAAGGCCCTTCCCGCCGTCAGCTCCTGTCTGCACCTCCTGTGAATACACCTTGTACTTCCCTTTATGAGCCAGTGCTGAAAGCACAATGCTCTTTCTTTAAAAAATAAAATACTGTGGTGCATTGTAATTGTATATCATAATGATAGAGTTCAGAGAGAGACACATCCGAGCACATAGCACTTGGTGTATTTCCAGTGCTTTCTTCTTACCAGAGTAGCCTTGCATGGGCTATTTCCTCTGCCTGGAATTCCTCTCCCATCTACCACTCTTTGCCTGGAGGACTTCATTTTAAAAGTCTCCCCTGAGCTCCAGTGAGCAGAGTTAAGCACCCCATCAGCTAGAGTTTTGAACTTTTGTGTGTGTAGGTGTGTGATGATTGCCTTCAAGATTTTTGCCACCAAGCCCTTGGAGCCCTGGAAGGACAGATTGTAAGCACTTTTCTCTGAAGCTTGAGGGTTCATCACAGGGTTGTCAAAGAGTATGCACTACACCAACATTGGTGGAATGAAAGAGGGATGCATAGATGGAAGGATGGAAGGATGGATAGAAGAATGGATGGATGGATGGATAGATGGATGAATGGATTTTTCAAGGATTTCTGTGGAACAGTCATGTGCTTGCTGTTACTTTCATGATATTCCATTATATGCACGATGACTGATTTACCCCTTCCCTCAGCTTTCTTCTCTCTAAACCCAGTGACTCTAGGTAGCCTCTTGGAAATTCCTTCCTGTTACCTCCTATAAGGGCTGAGGGACCTGAGTTCAAATTCCCCATTTATTTTCTTGGGTATAGAACTGAATTCAGTTTCCTCACCTGGGCAATGAGGACTGATAGCATTTTTGCACAGGGCTTGTTAAGATCGAGTGACTTAACATGTACAAAAAAGCATTAATACCACCCCTGGCATGTAGTAGTTGCTCAGAAATATGATTCATCTCACTTTAGTGTGAGATAGAAAGTTTTCCTCTTAGAAGACTGAACCTTACTCTCGTTGAAAAGCAGATTGGGTTAACAGCACTCCTTTCAAAACCAGACTTCAAGGGGTTAAAATCCCAAATTTGCCAATCCCTCTTTTCGGGATCCCGGCTCAGTTTCTTAGGCGTAACAGCAAAATTAATGGAATCAATCTAGGTGTCCATCAACAGATGAATGGATCACAAAATTACAGGATATGTACACAATGGAATTCTACTCAGTAATAAAGAGGAACAAAATTATGTCTTTTGCAGGAAAATAGGTGGACCCGGAGAACACTATGCTAAGTGAGATTAGTCACAGAAAGTGAAGGGCCATATGTTTTCTCTTATATGGAGAAGCTAGGGAGTAATCAGGATACAAGAGAATGAAGGAGAAACTCCAGTAGAGCCAGGGAGGTGGTCTAGGGGAGAGAGGGAGAATTAACCAAGGAAACTCTTCCATTGTCGTTATCTACATATGTGGGAATACCAACACCAATCTCAATACCCTATAAGGGGAAGGGGTGGGGGAGCTGGGTGCATGTACATCCCTGTATACACAACTGTATTATGATATGAGGCTATAATGTACCAATCAAAGCATGAAATAAAAAAAGAACACACGGTGCCTCGATGTTCTTCCTCTGTCAAATGGGGAACACAATACTCGTGTCATAAAGTCCTTGTGGAAATTAAATGAGTTAACACAAAGAAAGTGCTTAGAGGGACCCGGCACCTAGCCAATGCTTGAGGAGTATTATTTTGGTTTTTCATCCACCCGGCCCGAGAGATTCTGGCATGAAGAGGATTTTGCATTTGCTCCAAGACTGGCTCAGGCCGGCCTCCCTCCCCTGTCTCCCACTGCACACCTAGACTTTCCACCATGTTGAGGCATCTTGCTATGGCTACAGATGTATTAACCAGAAGAACCAATCTCTGCCCTTCTGTCGTTTGTTACTAACCTGGCAGAAAAGCCAGACAGACACTCAGAGAGAAAGTCCAGGAGGGCAGGTGACTATGTGCCACAGGGACCCTCCATCCAGAGGGCCGGGAGGGCCTTTCAGAAGGCGGTCTAGGAGCCGATCAAGTGACCAGGAAGCCAGTATGTGGTCAGGGGGACACCAGGCTTGTAAAGGCCAAGAAGCAAGGGAGGGGCGCAAGCTTGGCATACAATATAAGGGACAGACTGGTGCCTCGTGGATTGGATTCTGGGTGGCAGATGTGTCTTAGAGGTTTTTGAATTAGTTGCCATATTCACAAATTGGGTATTTCCCGTCGAGTGTGGGATT
>PVLC010039578.1:0-14202 GCA_004027655.1 Graphiurus murinus
ACTGACCAGGAGATAGGGGGAGGGTGGGTGGGAATTGGGGAAGGGTTAATGAGAAATATGTGCATGGATGTCTTTACCTGTACTAGTTTGTACCCAACAAAAATGTGTAATTAACCCGGTTGTACCCAAAAAATGTATAAAATTCCATGCTAAAAAATTAAAAAAAGAAATAAAAAATTAAAAAAAAAAATAAAAAAAAATAAAATCTCAGGAAAGCCAGTCACAGTGGCACATGCCTGTTATCTGAGATACAAAAGAAGCAGAGGTAGGAGAATCACACGTTTGAGGCCAGCCTGAGCAACTTGGTGAGACCTGTTTCAAAAAATTTAAAATAATAAAAAGCAAAAGGTCTGGGGGTGTAGATCAGTGGTAAAACACCCTTGGGCTCAAACCCCCATACCAAAAAAGAGTAATGGCTAGTTACTGATGGGACAAGAACTTAATCCCAGGCCAGACATTTTCTACCAGGCCCAGCAGCCTTCTTGAAAAGTGCTATATGCTGGGAATGTTCACAAAGGGAATCTAAAATTTCCAAAGCATTAAGCTCCAAATTGTGTCCATCATCAAAAGCTGGCAATATAAATTTGATTTCTGTCTGGACAATTCCTCTGGGGAAACACTGCAATTTGTTCTACCTCTCCCATGTGCATATGCAACATAGAACTAGGATATAGGAAGCAAGTGGGTTTCTGTGGGCCCCTTCTCATAATTGCTATGTCAAAAGGAAGGACACATATTCCAAGTCTCTCTCCTTCACCCCTATGTTAGGCAGGAGCCTCTGCCACATTAGAATCTTCTGGCTATCTGAGTTTCCAAACTGCTCCTGAAAGTTTTTTGTTTGTTTGTTTGTTTGTTTTTGCGGTACTGTGGATTAAACTCAGGGGCATTCTACCTCCAAGCTATACCCCCAGCCCTATTTTTTATTCTTTATTTTGAAACAGGATCTCACTAAGTTGCAGAGTGCCTCACTAGGTAGCTGAGTCTGGCCACGAACCTGGATCCTCCGGTCTCAGCCTCCCAAATGCTGGGATTACAAGCGTGCGCCACCACACCCGGCTCCTGAAAGGTTTCTTACATTTGCCCATAAAGGTTCCTTACATAGAGGGTGATGGGAAACAAGAGTCTGAAAATTATTCTTAACTACTTCAGCATCCACAATGTCCATTCAGTGAAGAGAAGCATATGCCTCATTGCAATTTTCCAGGTTGCCTCAGTTTCCAAACAGTTCCGGAAAACTTTCATTACCATTGCCCATATAGGCTTCTGATAGTTTTATGTTTTGTTTTGTTTTGTTTTGTTTTGTTTTGTTTTTGAGGTACTGGGGATGGAACTCAGGGCTTCACATATGCTGAGCAAGCACTCTACTAATGAGCTACATCTCCAGCCCCCCCTCCTTTTTGAGAGACAGTCTCACTAAATTGCTCAGGCTAGCCTAGAACCTGTGATTCTCCCAGCTCAATCTCCCAGCCAGCTGGGATTACCAGCTGCCAATTATCAGTTGGGTGACCTAAAAGAAAATAACAGCCCAAGAAGAGGGGTGGTACAAACATTCCCTGCACACCTACTACATGTCAGGCACATGAGTTATATGAAAATGCCAGGGGAAGACTAGCTTTCCCAAGATATTTTACAGCTTAATTATCCAAATTTAATCCCCAATCGTGTTAGGGCATCAAGGTAGAGAAGCAAAACCTGACTAGATGCCCTACTTTCTACTAGCTTTGCCCTCTACCTCCAGTAATTTTGTCTTTCTGTAAATCTTGTACAAAAACCAACATTCACAATAAGTTTTGCAAATTGGCTCTACCCGCCAAGGCAAGAAGCCTATTCGGGGAACCACGAAACATGGGGTTGAAAATAAATAATAAAGGGATCAATTTATTCAGCATTTGCCAAAATAATCTCAACTATTTACACAATAAATGGTATGCTTAGAAAAAAAGACTGGAGAGCCAGGTGTGGTGGCGCATGCATGTAATCCCAGCATTTGGGAGGCTGAGACTGGAGGATCCGGGTTCAAGGCCAGCCTCAGCTACCTAGTGAGGCATTCTGCAACTTATTGAGAACCTGTTTAAAAATAAAGAATAAAAAATAGGACTAGGGATATAGCTTGGAGGTAGAATGCCCCTGAGATCAATCCCCAGTACCGCCAAAAAAAAAAAAAAAAAAAAAAAAAAAAGACTGAAAGGAAATATATATTAAAAAAAGTGGTAGTGAAGCTGGGTGTGGTAGCACACACCTTTAATCCTAGTACTTGGGAGGCTGAGACAGGACGATTGTGCAGGTTCAAGGCCAGCCTTAACAATTTAGTGAGGCCTCCAGCAACTTATCAAAACCCTGTTTCAAAACAAAATAAAATAAAAAGTTCTGGGGGTATAGCTCAGAGGTTCAATCTCCAGTACCCCCCAACACAAAACAATGGTAGTGGGACTGTGTGGTTATTGCTTTCTCATCTATACACTTTAGTAGTTTATAAATTTTCTATGGGAACATATGGTGTAATTAATATTTCAGAGGAAAAATAATAAATCTCTCATAAAATGTTTACTCAGCATCTATGTTGTGACAGGCATTCTGATAGCCACTAGAAACACAAAGACTGACATGAGCAACTGTTTTGGCATAGGAAGGGCTTCACAAAAGAATGACAGATATTTGGCTATGACTTTAACGTTAAGGCAGTGTTCACCTAGGTGAGATCAAAGGAAGAAATCCCAAGCAGAGGAAATAGTAGATAAATGGGCAAGGAATCTAGGAAAAATTAGAGAAGTATTCTCAAATTAACAAGTAGGAAATATGCAGAAGAACAATAAGAGCTAAGACTAGAGAATTACTTTAAATAGAAGATAAAGTGGAAAGAGTCTTCAATGACACACAAGTTTAATTTTCAGCCTATGAAACTTTTTATGAATCAACAAAGCTTTTATGAACAACCAAGTCATATTTTCAAGGTAGGAAGAACCATTTACATGCCAAATGTTGCCAGTATAGGGGCACCTCTGCCATATTCTCTTATCCTCAAATCATAGATTGTTTTTTTGTTCTTTCTTTTTTTTTTTTTTTTTTGCGGTACTGGGGACTAAACTCAGGGGTATTCTACCTCTGAGCTATACCCCCAGCCCTATTTTTTTTCTTTATTTTGAAACAGGGTCTCACTAAGTTGTGGAGTGCCTCACTAGGTAGCTGAGGCTGGCTGTGAACCCAGATCCTCCAGTCTCAGCCTCCCAAATGCTGGGATTACAAGCATGTGCCACCACATCCGGCTTCAGATTGTCTTTTAGTTTTGGTATTCCCTCAACCAGATTTCACCCACGTGTGAATGTCATAGGAATGGGAAGGAAGAAGCCAGAAATCAGCAACATCCGTTCCTCTCAGCTCACCTCTATCAGCTCAGGGGTACTCTTGAAAGATAACCACAAAATTTCAATAGATCTGTAATAGTACTACATGGTTCAGAAAATAGGGAACAGCCTCAATTTGAAATATCCCATTTTGGGGATGGAACTAGGGAATATTATGCTAAGTGAAATTAGACAGTCTCAAAAAGTCCAGGTTCTCTAATATGTAGAAGCTAGAGAGAAAATAGTAAAGAAAAGGACATTATGCTAATAAAGAGTGAGACCAGTAGAATAGTGGAAGGGGACCAGGGAAGGGAGGAGGGGAGGGAAAAGGAGACTTGAGAAATAAAACAGACCAGATAATATTATGTCCATTTTCTTTTCATGCTGTTGTGTTAGAAACTTTTATGTCCATAATCTTTTTTATTATATGTGCCTTCAAAATCTCATTTGTTAACCACCATATTTGTTGCCTTACCTATTTTGTGGTTTATTTTGCAGGTGAGAACTACATTTTTCAGATAAGGAAAGTAAGGTTCAGAGTCATCCTGTCCCAAATCACACAACTAAGTAATGGAAATATAAGTCAAATCTAAGAATACCAGCCGGGCGTGGTGGCGCATGCTTGTAATCCCAGCATTTGGGATTCTGAGAACAGAGTATCTGGGTTCATGGCCAGCCTCAGCTACCTAGTGAGGCACTCCGCAACTTAGTAAGACCCTGTTGCAAAATAAAGAGTAAAAAATAGGGCTGGGGGTGTAGCTCGGAGGTAGAACGCCCCTGAGTTCAATTCCCAGTACCGAAAAAAAAAAAGAATCTAAGAATACCAATGCCAAAAACCCACAGTGCTAGTAGTGCTGTGATTTCAAATTCACATCTGTCTTCTTTTCCTATTTTCAAAATGGCAGCTGTCGTCTACATTTAAAAAAAAAATTCTAGCCGGGCGTGGTGGCGCACGCTTGTAATCCCAGCATTCGGGAGGCTGAGACCAGAGGATCCGGGTTCGCGGCCAGCCTCAGCTACCTAGTGAGGCACTCCGGAACTTAGTGAGACTCGGTTTCAAAAATAAAGAATAAAAAAATAGGGCTGGGGGTGTAGCTCGGAGGTAGAATGCCCCTGAGTTCAATCCCCAGTACCAAAAAAAAAAAAAAAAAAAAAAAAAATCTCATCTGGAAGATCCAAAGTGATCAGAGTATCTGTGGAGATGGGGGAGGAGGGTTACTAGGAATTGAAACCAGGGTCATCCTACCTCTGAGTTACACCCCAAGCCCTATTTTCATTAAGTTGCAGAGAACCTCAATAAGTTGCTGAGGCTGACCTTCAACCTGTTATCCTTCTGTCTCAGCCTCCCAAACACTGAGATTACAGGCATGCACCACTGCAGCCGACAAGGGTATCCCTTTTTTAAAAATATAAGGATTTGTTTTCAACATAACTCTTCCTTTTAAAATTTTTCATTCACAGTCATCCTTTCTCTTCAACAATGGTTACCACCTTTAAGCATGATAACCTATTTTTCTTGACCCCTCAATTTTGGACCCTCTCATATGACTATTGTTATTTTTAATATCTACCAAGAAATAAAGTGCAAATGTATTGTCTTATTATTTATATACATGTGAAAATAGTGCTCACATTATTGTCCTGCAGAGAAAGTCTGGGGTCCATATAGATTTGTAGATTATTTATAATAACTGCAAGCCTGCAGACGTACCACACCCAAAGGTCCTACTGCTTTTATGAAGCAGAACAGCTAGAAGAGGAAATAAGTGCCCTTCTATTTTTGTAAGGAAGCACAAGAGATCATAGGAGGAAAATATAAGAGATAACTGGAAAGAAAATTTCCCTGGGGCAGGAACCTCCTGGAAAAGTTTATAGACGTGCTTGAGAAAAGGTACAGCTATACCATCCCACACACAGTAGTAATGTCTCATCATTGGCTAAGAATAATCAACACAAGCATAAGAGCCAGACTACCTAAATTCTAAGGTCCACTCTGAAACAAAATAGCAGCATGGCTTTACATAAATTATGTATACCTTTCTATTCCTCAGTAAATATCCAAATGACACCAAACATATAAGTTTTTTGTGGAGATTAAATTTGTTAATATGTATAAAGTTTAGATCAGTGTCTGCAAGTGTGTGTGTGTGTGTGTGTGAATATAGGAAGTGCCTGTCATTCAAACTAGTTAGATAACACTAGGAAAATAAACTCAATTCTCTTAAAATGAGTGACTTGCACTGTAAATAGACAGCTTGAAAGGCATTTAAAGAAAGGAAAACTATGCACCTATATATATTTCCCACAAGTATAAGTGTAAAACTCGTCAACAAAAAATTAGCAATCGAATCCAACAAAGTAAAAAAAAAAAAAAGAATTATGTATCATTAGCAAGTGGGATTTATTCCAGGTATGTAGGCTGACAACATTAAAAAAAAATCAATGTATCAACAGATTAAAGAAATAATAGGATCATATAAGCAGATGCAGAAAAGGCATTTGACAGAATATTACACCTATTTATGATAAAAATTCATAGTGAACTAGTAGTAGATGGGGCTCCCTCAACATAATAAAAAGCATCTATGAAAACACTAGAGCTAACATCATATTTAAGCTAGGTGTTTTCCCACTAATACTGAGAAGTAGGTAAGGATGTCATCTTTCCTTATGCTTCTGTGTGTGTGTGTGTGTGTGTGTGTGTGTGTGTTACTAGAGATTGAACCCAGGGGAATTCTACTTTCAAACTACACTCCCCTAACCTTTCTATTTTTTGCTTTGAAACAGGGTCTCACTAAGTTGCTGGGACTGTCCTTAAATCTGTGAACCTCCTGTCTCAGCCTCTCAAGTACTGGGATTACAGGTATACACCACTATACCCAGCTCCCCATTCCTTTTTAATTAGAAGATCTAAATAATACAATAAGACAAGTAAAGGAAATAAAAGGAATAAAATAAAATAAAACTGATTAAAAAGAAATAAAACTGTCTTTGCCCACAAATGGCATCATTGTCTATGCAGAAAATCCTCCAAAATCAATAAAAATCTCCTGGAACTAAAAAGTGATTCATAGCAAGGTTGTAGATTGAAACACAAAAGACAGCTGCTTTCTTAGATGACAATAGTAAGCATTTGGAATTTGGAATCTAAAACATAATACCATGTATATACGCATCAAAGTGATGAAATGTGTACAAAATATATACGAGGAAAACTATAGAACTGATAAATCAAAGAAGATTTAAATAAATGGAGAAATATTATATAAAGAAAACTTAATATTGTCACTATGTCAACTCTTCCCAACTTGATCTATGGATTCAATGCAGTTCCAGTAAATTTCATCAAGTTACTTTGCGGGTATCAGCAAAGTAATTCCATGGTGCATATGAAAAGGCAAAAGATCTAGAATAGTCAACATAATATAAAAAATAAAGTCAGAGGACTAACACTATATTACTTTAAGATTTACTATAAAGCTACAATAATTAAGACAATGTGGTATTGGTGAAAAAAAAAAAAACAAGTCAAAAGAATAGAGTAGGGAGCCCAGATAGAGACTAACACAAATATGGTCAACTGATTCTTGATGAAGAAGCATGACGAGCACTGAAACCACTCTGTATAGTACTAGAATGATAGATACATGTCCTTATACATTTGTCAAATATCTGAGCCTCCACAATGCAAAGAATGAACTCTAATGGAAACTATGCTCTTTAGTTAATAATAGTATATAAGTATCTACTTATGAATAACAAATTATCTCATTAACGTAAGACATTAATAATAGGAGAAACTGAAAGACAATGTTGGGGAAAGTTCAATGGAAACTCTGTACTTTGCCCTCAATTTTTCTGTAAAATTAAAACTGCATCTATTCATTGAATAAAACAGTCTGAGGCAATCAGGAGACTATAAATAGACTGGTTAGTAAAGGATTTATTAAGAAATTACTGGCAGCTAGGTGTGGTGAGGTACACCTGTAATTCCAGTACTTGAGAGGCTGAGACAGGAGGATCCCAGGTTCCAGGCCATCTTTAGCAATTTAGCAAGACCCTCAGCAACATAGCAAGACCTTGTTTCAAAATAAAAAAATACAATAGGGGTTTAGCTCAGAGATAGAACACCGATAAGTTCAATGTCCAGTACCACATACACACACACACACACACACACACACACACACACACACACACACACAGAAATTACAGGCAATTTATATTGAATATGATCATGTTTAATATACTAAAAGAGTCCTTATCAGAGATGCACACTGAAATAATTATTGGTATAATGACATGCCAGGGATTTTTAAAACACTCCAGAAAAAAAATTATTTGCGTTTTGGGTGCTTGGGTGGGGATACCTAAAATGAGATTGGAAAAACTGTTGGATGGTAGATACATAGTTTGTTATACTAGACTCTGGTTTTATGTTTGAAATTTTCCATAATGAAGAGATTTTAAGTATGTGCAGATTAAAACACAGGAGCATAAACATTCCTTCTAGACCCAAGATTCTTTGGTTCTATAGCCTGAAACATGCCCAGCTCTTACTCAATACATATGTTATGTGGGAGGTTGCGTTCCGTCAATAATTACCAAAAACATATCTTTCATCAGTCTCTAACATCCACCCACAAGAACAGAATGTCATGGATTCTTCCCCGGGACTTCTTGAAATATCAGCTGAGACTTTGACCACTGGGCGCTTCTCATAATCTATTTCCTCAGTCCAACACAAGTGTTTTTGATGGGATGCCTTCAGACTGTAATATCCCTGTTTTTAAACTTCCTTTGGAATAATTATTTTTACATATTTGTGTCTTAGCCACAGCAATAAAAATTTCCTCCCACAATCTACTGTAATCTAATTCGTCTTTGTGCTTTACAGTTAGTGGAAAACTGGGTTTTAAAGTAAAGACAAAGAACACTGATTCCCAACAACTTTTCTAGTTTCTATTGCCTCAACACTAAGTCTAAATGATAATGAGAGACATCTTCAAATAACTTTAGAAAAGGTGATCTTTCTGTTTCCATCAGGATAGAATTCAGATTCTCAAAAACTGTTAAATTTGACCTAACCCCATCTCCTTATGTAGCCAACAGCATCCTAACTTAGTATGTAAACAAAGTACAATCTAACCTTGTTATATTCATAAACAAGTGGTTGAGTCTCAGCTAATCACAACAGGCAACCATTGGCCAATATGAGCTGCCAACTGATCAGACCATAACCATATAAGGCAAATGTCTCTTGTTACAACTGTTAACCAGGCTGTTTTAATATGTCACTTCTTTAATCTGTCCATATATGCTGTGTGTCCACATTGCTGGGTAGAACTCTCTGAACCTCTCCTGGTTCTGAGTGATGCCTGAGTCATAAGTTCTTTTGTGCTCAAATGAGAATAAATGAAGGGCTGGAGATGTAGCTCAGTGGTAAAGCACTAGCCTAGCATGTATGAAGCATGAGGTCCTGGGTTCCGTCACAGCACCAAGAAATAAAAACAGTTGGGAGATGTACTGAATTACAGCTAAGAGAAAATTCTAAGAATCCCTTAAGGGATCCAAGTTTGGTTTTCTTCATGCAATTATTTAAATTTCAATTCTTAAAAATAAAATTGAATCAAAATCCATTTCTCCAATCATGCTAGCCACATTTCAAGTGTTCAACAGCCATATGTGGCTAATGGCTACTTTATTGGAAAGAATACATAGACAACATTTCCATATCAGAACATTCTATTGGACCACACTGTGTGAGAGCATTATGATTAAGAGCATGAAGCCGGGCATGGTGGCGCACACTTGTAATTCTAGTACTTGGGAGGCTGAGACAGAAGGATTGCAGGTTCGTGGCCAGCCTCAGCTATTTAGTGAGGCCCTCCACAACTTACTGAGACTCTGCTTCAAAATAAAGAATAAAAATTAGGGCTGGGGGTGTAGCTCAGAGGTAGAATGCCCCTGGGTTCCATCTCCAGTACAGCAAAAAAAAAAAAAAAAAAAAAAAAAAAAGAGCATGAGCTTTGGAGTTAGAACAAATTTTCACTACATGGTCCTCAATCACCGAGCTCTTATATCTTGCACGACTTACCTAACTTCCCTTTAATCCACATTCTCCTCATCCATCAAATGGGAATACCATCAATATCTACTTCACACAGGGCACACACGTATAATCCCAACATTTGGGAGGCTGAGACAGGAGGATCTCAGGTTTGAGACCCTCAGCAACTTAGCAAATCTGTGTTTGTTTCAAAGAAAAAAATAAAATGGGGTTGGGGGTGTAGCTTGGAAGTACAATACCCCTGAATTCTAATCTCCAGTACTACAAAAGTAAATAAATAAATCTACTTCTCAGGGTGAGTTGAGAATTAGTGAGATAATAAATGGCTATTATTACTGTTCCATGTGCAAGGCTTTTACAATAAAAACAATAAATGTGACCACTATCTTCAAATGAACACACACTCTAGTACAAACAAAATGCATTTATCCAATAAATTATAATATGCTATTCCACATACAGGAATAACGCCATTTTTCAAAAGAGTCATCCACAAGGCCTAACAAAGGAGATGACATTAAAGCAGAAATGTAAAGGATATAGAGGACTTGGTTAGGTACAGAATTGTAGCAAGCATTCCAGAGAAAGATAAACAGTGTGAACAAAGATGCAGAAGGACTGAAGAGCCTAGCCTATTGGAGAAGCTGGGACAAGACCAGTATATAGCAAATGGGTAGGGATGTGTTTAATATAAAGCAGTCTCTGAAGAAAACATCAACAGGAAGCAAAAATTGCAGAATGTAGCAGCTGACATGAGGCAATTATCATTTTGTTCATTTTCCATAAACAGCTGTGTTCTTCTCCTCACTCAGTATTAGGAATGTCTCTGGAGAGAATTATAGCTTCCAGCTGCTACCTTTCCCTCAGCCACAAACAAATTCACCAAAGAGAACAATGTTGATCCAATTCTATACACCCATAATCACAAGTGAGGTTTTAACTAAGAAGGGAGAATGTTGGCGAACCCTCTTCTCTCAAAGAAGTAGAAAAGAGAACTAGCATTTGCTGCACATCTACCCTACGTCCATCACTGTACTTAGAACTGGTGCTGTTTGACATTCAAAAACAACTCTATAGAGTAACAATTGTTCCCATTTTTGAGATTTCTAAAACTATTCTGCTTAAGGAATTTAAATGACTATCCAAGGTCTCATGGTGAAGAAATGAGAAGTTGATTTTGAATGCTATACCCATGCTCTCAGAAAAGATCCAACTTATCCTGCTAGATTTCAGCAAACCCTCCACCCCCCACCCCCAAAAAAGGCTGGGTGCATTAGTACAAGTCTGTAATTCCAGTAAATTTGGGAGACTGAGACAAGAGGATCACAGGTTCAAGGCAGCCTAACTTAGTGAGCTCCTGCCTCAAAATAGTGACAGATATTTAGCTCAGTAGCAGAGCAACGCTGGGTTAAATATCCAGTACCACAAAAACTACAGACTCAAAGATTGAGGGTGTAGTTCAGTAGTAGAGCATTTGCTTAGCATGGACAAGGCTCTGGTTTCTATTCCCAGACTATGAAAAAACTAAATACTCAAAAACATCCTACTTCCTCCTTTTCACTTTGAGCATACTGCTGACACACATCTAACACATCTGCAACACTGAGAGGTTAGCAGGACAGTATTTATACAACTGGGCCCCTGACAACAGGGTAACCAGAATAAGAACCAGAGATTGGAGTTCCAGATTTAGTTATGATATAACTTCCTACATATCCGAATTCCAGATTTAGTTATGATATAACTTCCTACATATCCATGAGCAAGTCAAGTACCCTCTCTGGGCCCCAGCTGCCTCAAAAAGCAAAATTTAAAGCCTGAACCAGATTATAACTGGCAATCACAATGATGATATCATACTTCATCAGTTGTAAGATATACATATTTTTACATTTTACCATCTCCGAAACCATAAAACATATTACTATCAAGGTAATGTTACATTTCAATTGATGATATTTTGTTCTTTTTTAATTTGGAGCTAGTCACAGTGGTGCACACCTGTAATCTCAGTGTTTGGGAGCCTGAGACTGGAGAATCACAGGTTCAAGGCCAGCCTCAGCATATTATCAAGACCCTCAACAATTTAGTGAGAGCCTGTTTAAAATTAAAAATGAAATAGGGCTAGGGGTGTAGCTTGGAGGTAGAATGCCCCTGGAAGGGAAAGAGGGAGGGAGGGGAGGGAGGGGAGGGAAGGGAAGAAAGGAAGGAAGGAAAAAAGAGAGGGAGACACCATTAGCTATAGAAATTAGGCCAGAATACATATTAAGACTGCCAGAATGCAAAGAGAGAAAAATGGACAAAAAGAATAGTTGGAGGAATAATAGTCAGAAATGTCCCAAATTTGATGAAAGACATGAATCCAAGAAGTTCAACAAACACTAAGGAGGATAAATTCACAGAGATCCATGAAAATTGTCAAAAGCCAAGGACACAGAGAATCTTCAAAGCAGTAAGCAAGAAGCAACTTGTCACGTAAGTGGGATTCTCAGCTGGACCTGGTGGTGCATGCCTGTAATCCCAGTACTTTGGGAGGCTGAATCAGGTGGACTGTAGGTTCTAGGCCACCTCAGTAACTTAGTGAGACCCTCAGAAACTTAGTGATATACACGTTTTGAAATTTTTTAAAAAGGCTGGTGTGGGCATGGTGGCTCATGCTTGTAATCCCAGGACTTGGGAGGCTGTGACCAGAAAATCTGGGTTTATGGCCAGCCTCAGCTACTTAGGGAGGCCCTTTGCAACCCAGTGAGACCCTGTTTCAAAATAAAGAATAAAAAATGGAGCTGGGGGGGGTGTGGCTCAGAAGTAGAATGACCCTGGGTTCAATCCCCAGTACCACAAAAAACAAATAAATAAAAATAAAGGCTGGTATATAGTAGCTCAGATGTAAAATGCCCCTGAACTCAATACCAATTACCAAAAAAGCAGGGGATTCTCATTAACTCATTTTATCCCATCATCCTAGATGTAGAACACCTATAGAAATTTAAATATAGTATATGATATATGATATAATTATAAACTACATAATTAGCCAGGCGTGGTGGTGCACGCTTGTAATCCCAGCATTCGGGAGGCTGAGACCGGAAGATCCGGGTTCACAGCCAGCCTCAGCTACCTAGTGAGGCACTCTGCAACTTAGTGAGACTCAGTTTCAAAATAAAGAATAAAAAAATAGGCCTGGGGGTATAGCTTGGAGGTAGAATGCCCCTGAGTTCAATCGCTAATACTGCAAAAAAAAAAAAAAACCTACATAATTATAATAATTTGAATTATAATAATGTTAATATTGATTAATTATGTGTATAAGCCCTAGATTATGGTTTCTAACCTATCGTCCCCCACGCCGGACCCTCAACCGTGAGGCTCCAATGGAGACGATAACCAAATATTGCTGGTTCAAGCTTCTCTTTATTATACCTCTCTCTCTCTGGGACCGAGGATGTTACCCAAGCAGTAACAGTGACAATGACAGTAATCGTTCTCTTAACCCTGACAGTAACCATCTCTCTAGCCACAATCGTCTCTCTCACCCCACTCTCGTTCTCCGTAACCATTCCTCACAATAGTACCTCTCCAACAAACCCCCAACAACCTCTCTCTCCAGCAACCAACCCTCCTCCTGTGTGGGAGGTGGAGGCTCTTAAAGCCACACAGGGCCTGAGCCACGAGGTGCCTGCATACAGCCCTCACCTGGGCAGGCCACAAGCCGGGCGTGCTGGTGCATGCGCTCTAGCACAGGGCAGCCCTAGGATGTTACCACCTGCAGCCGCTCCTGGCACTCTGCCAGGTGCCATCTAGAGGCGGGGTCTCTCCGGACCAGCCGGGCTAAGACCCCAACACTAACCTATTTCATTGCACCTGTATCCATGTCATTGACATATTTGCAGAATTGAACAATTGGGATTTAATTGGTTAAGATTAACAGCCAATTTGCCATCAGAAACCATAGAGGTCAGAAGAAAGTAAAATGATATAAAAATGTTGAAAAGATAAGGGAAAAAAATCTGTCAACCAAGAATTGTACATCTGGCAAAAATGGTCCTTTAAAAATGAAGGATAGCTGGGTGTGGTGGCACACGGCTATAATCTCAGTACTTGGGAGGCTGAGACAGGAGGATTGCAGGTTCGAGGCCAGCCTCAGAAACTTAAGGAGACTCTCAGAAACTTAGTGATACCCTATGTTAAATAAAAAATAAAAAGGGCTGGGAGTATAGCTCAGAGGTAGAATATCCCTGGGCTCAATATCCAGCACCATAAAAAATGGATAGCAACTTGAAAGGCTGAAGCAGACTCACAAGTTTGAGGCCAGCCTGGGAAGTTTAGCAAGACCCTACCTCAAAAAGTAAAAAGATGAAGATGTAGCTAGCTTACTGGTAAATCACCTCTGGGTTCAATCTGCAGGGCTACAAAAAAAAAAAAAAGAGGAGGAGAAACTAAGACATTCTCAGATATACAAAAGCTGAGACAATTCATTACCAGTAAACCTGACCTACAAGAAATGCTAAAGAGAGTTCTTCAGGTTGAAATAAAAGGATCCTAATAGTTACTCAAAACCACAAGAAAAGCCAGGCGTGGTGGCGCATGCTTGTAATCCCAGCATTCGGAAGGCTGAGACCAGAGGATCCGGGTTCGCGGCCAGCCTCAGCTACCTAGTGAGGCACTCTGCAACTTAGTGAGACTTGGTTTCAAAATAAAGAATAAAAAATAGGGCTGGGGGTGTACCTCGGAGGTAGAATGCCCCTGAGTTCAATCCCCAGTACCGCAAAAAAAAAAAAAAAAAAAAAAAAA
>PVLC010039579.1:0-14200 GCA_004027655.1 Graphiurus murinus
GGCGCACGCTTGTAATCCCAGCATTCGGGAGGCTGAGACCGGAGGATCCGGGTTCGAGGCCAGCCTCAGCTACCTAGTGAGGCACTCCGCAACTTAGTGAGACTCGGTTTCAAAATAAAGAATAAAAAAAAATGGGGCTGGGGGTGTAGCTCGGAGGTAGAATGCCCCTGAGTTCAATCCCCAGTACCGCCAAAAAAAACCAAAAAAAAAAAAAAAACGTGAGTTCATTTCTGACCACCACCATCAAGCTGATTTTAAAAACTCGGGTAAGCCAGGCGTGGTGGCACACACTTGTAATCCCAGTACTCGGGAGGCTGAAACCGGAGAATGTGGGTTCTCGGCCAGCCCGGCCAGCCTCAGCTACTTAGTGAGGTCCTCTGCAACTTAGTGAGACCCTGTTTCAAAATAAAGAATAAAAAATAGGGCTGGGGGTGTAGCTTGGAAGTAGAATGCCCCTTGATTCAATCCCCAGTACTGAAAAAAAAAAAAAAAAAAAAAAAAAAAAACCCTCTAGGGTATGGCCAATGGCCAAGAGGACCTGCCTAGAGTTCTTGGGCAGATGGACTGAGATAATGTCCCTCTGGCCTCCTACAGAGGGAACAATCGCTGCACCACCACCAACAATGAGTCAATCTCAGTAATTTCACAATTAAATGACATGGGGGAGCTGGGAGTGATGGCACATGCCAGTAATCCCAGTGTTTAGGAGGCTGAAACTTGAGGATTTCAGGTTTGAAGCCAACCTCAGCAACTTAGGGAGATCTTGTTTCAAATTTAAAAATAAAGCGCTGGGCTGGGCGTGGGCAAGCCCGCTTGTAATCCCAGTATTTGGGAGGCTGAGACCCAAGGATCTCAGTTCGGGGCCAGCCAGCTTCAGCTACTGAGTGAGGCTCTCTGAAATTTAGTGAGACCCTGTTTCAACATAAAGAATTTAAAATAGGACTGAGGGTGTAGTTCAGAGGTATAATGTCCCTGGGTTCAATCCCCAGTACCGCACAAAAAAAAAAAAAGTCACTTAAAATAATAGCCGGGTGTGGTGGCGCATGTTTGTAATCCCAGCATTTGGGAGGCTGAGACCAGAGGATCTGGGTTCGAGGCCAGCCTCAGCTACCTAGTGAGGCACTCCGCAACTTAGTGAGACCCGGTTTCAAAATAAAGAATTAAAAAAAATAGGGATGGGGGTATAACTTGGAGGTAGAATGCCCTTGAGTTCAATCCCCAGTACCACACACACACAAAATAATAATAATAATAATAATAATAATAATAATAATAATAATAATAATAAAGCGCTGGGGCTATATCTCAGAGGTAGAATACCCCTGGGTTCAATCCCCAGTACCATACAAAAAAAATTTTTTAAATACGACATAGAGGGAAGGGGATTGGTACAAATTTCTACCAGCTTCTTGGATCCTAAAAACTCCTGTAGACAAGGAACTCAGTACAGATTGGCTGGCGTCACGCCACTGGAATTACAAGTACCAGGAGGTCATATAAACTGAGCCCCCCAAACAAGCAATCGAAGCCGAAGGGGATGCCGGAAGTTGTAGTCCAGAATATGCTGGCCAAACCCGGATGGGCGGTGGACACCCGCTCAGTCTCACCTGGAAGTTGCCCACTATGGAGGTCCCCAGGGCACAGAGGAGCCCCGACCACAAGATCAGCTGGTTCAATCTCCTACCGACGCCCCAGTCCCGGAGCTGGTGATAACGCACAATGCAGACCCAGGCAGCTAGAAGGACAGGGAAGTGGGCGGGAGTCCCGGCGGATCCCGGGTAACCCCAACACAGGTGGAGGTGACAGAGTCCAGCAGGAGACCGGGGCTGGGGCTAAGGGACAGTTCCCGGATTTGAGAGAAGAGGGGAAGGATCCTTGACTCCTGACTCCCAGGGAAGAAGGCTGGGGCCCGGACCCCTGGGTGTGAGGGGGGAGGGCTGGGGCTTGGACCCCGGGTGTGAGGGGGGGAGCGCTGGGGCCGAGACCCTTGGATCTGAGAGAGGAGGACTTGACTAGTTGGGCTAGCAGTGAAAGGAAACGGTTGGGAAATATTTACCCATAACGGCTCCCATATTGAGTATCTGGCTGAAGATGCAGCTCTGAGGAGGGTAAGATCCACAGATACTGCAGAAATAAAGGGTTATCCTGTGGCTCTTCTAAGTCAAAGGCCACCACTTTTCTCCTGCAGGAGCCCTCATGCCATAACTACCTGATGTAGGGGAAGCCTTTGCTGAGGTCCACACTCCTGTTGACCACGGCAATTGCAAAACTGGAGAGAGGAACACACTAAAGTGAGTAAGGGATTTTCAAGGACAGCTTTTCTTTCTGTTAAACAGCACTTTATTCTGTTATCAAAACCTGGACTTCTAGATCCCTCCTCCCTCTGACCCAGGGGTCCAGGCCCTAGTCCTCCTCCCTTGGTCCCAGGAGTCCCAGTCCTTCTCCCTCAAACCCAGGGGTGCAGACCACAGCCTTCCTCCCCCAGACCCAGAAGTCCAGGCTTCAGTCTTCCTCCCTTGAACCCAGGGGTCCCAACCCTTCTCCCTCAGGACCAGGGGTCCAGACCACAGCTCTCCACCCTCAGACCTAGAAGTCCAGAACAACGGCCCCCTCCTCATTACACCCGGGGATCTAGACCCCCCTCTCCCTCAGATGCAGGCATTCATCCTGCCTCCATCACTCACACGATCCAGATACCAGCGGTAGCCCAGAGTGCCAGGAAGGCCGGCAGAAGGGGCAGGTAGCTGAACATGCTGGGCCTGCCAGGGAAAGAGAGGGGATGGGGCTGGAGCCGTCACCCTCTCTCAGTTTCGCAAGAGAAGTGGCCTTCAAGTGTGTGGGATTGTGGCTACCTGTTTCTGAGACCCCATTGGCTCCCAGGCAAAAGTAAGGGCGGGAGTCTGACTAAATCAGCCCAACCCTTGCTAGGGGCACTTTCCCTGTCTTCTTCTTCTTCTTTTTTTTTCCGGTACTGGGGGTTGAATTCAGTGGCATTCTACCTCCGAGCTATACCCCCTGCCCTATTTTTTATTCTTTATTTTGAAACAGGATCTCACTAAGTTTCGGAGTGCCTCACTAAGTAGCTGAGGCTGGGCGAAAACCTGGATCCTCCGGTCTCAGCCTCCCAAATGCTGGGATTATAAGCCTGCGCCACCATGCCTGGCTTTTCCCTATCTTCTTACAGTTCCCCCTTTGGTCCTTTGCTCTTAGTTTCTCCAGGCCCCTCCCCCACACCAGGGAGCCGGACCCTTACCTCAACCAGGCCCTTCCAGTTCGTTCTCCTGCTCCTATTAGGTTCTGGCTGGTGACAGCTGCTGGAAAGAAGGGCTGATATTCTAGGTGGGGCTGGAGCAGGCGCGACAACCAAGTTCCCACAGAGGCAAAGTCCAGGCACCAACACCTGGAGGACGGTGTTCCTTCTGCCTTGGGACTGACTGGCCACTTTCTAAGAAACCTGGCTCCCAAACCACCAATTCCTGTCCCCTCAGAATCATCAGGCTGCCCCTGAGCTTCAAGGAGCCCCTAACTTCCTCCAGCTCATGGTTTTAATTTCTGAACTCTGAGCTTTTGTCCTCCCCCAGACAAAGAAATCAGAACCTCCATCCCCTCCCTTGGGGACCAAAGAGTCTAAACCCCCAGTCCCTCTCCTCTTCTAACCCAGGAGTCTATCTGGAGCCACAGTCCATTCTGGAATACCTGCATTTGTTTTAGTCCATGGGGTCCAACCTCCCGTACCTACTCAGGGACAGGAATCCAGTCCCCTGCGTTCTGGGTGCAGTTTCTGTCCATGGGCTGCTGGATGTGGGGCTCTGATGGTCTTCCTCTCTCCCTTGCACTTTTTTTTTTTTTTTTTTTTTTTTTTTTGCAGTACTGGGGATTGAACCCAGGGGCATTCTACCTCCGAGCTACATCTCCAGCCCTATTTTTTATTATTTATTTTGAAACCAAGTCTCACTAAATTGTGGAGTGCCTCACTAGGTAGCTGAGGCTGGCTGCGAACCCGGATCCTCTGGTCTCAGCCTCCCGAATGCTGGGATTACAAGTGTGCGCCACCATGCCTGGCTCCCCTTGCACTTTCTGCTACACTGAAGTTCCTCAGGAAGACAGACAGTGGGTGGGAAATAGGACTTTGGTTATGAAATCTGCATCTGAAGTCCTCACCCAGAAAGCAACTACTTCCTCTGCCTGGGCCATTTTTCTTTCTCTCTTCCATAGGGCAACCCTCAAGTTTTTGCTCTCTTTTGCTATGGTACCCATGTGTTAGGGTCAGGCCTACTTCTGAGGACCTAGGAATCCAGGCCCCAGCCCTCTTCCCTTAGACCCAGGGGTCCAGGCCCCAGCCCTCCTCCCTCAGACCCAAGGGTCCAGGCTCCAGCCCTCCTCCCTCACACTGAAGAATCAAGGACTAAGCCTCCTTTCTCAGACCCAGGCATCCAGATCCTGGCCCTCCTACCTGGACTCAGGGATCCAGGCCCCCACCCTCCTCACTCAGACCCAAGAGTCCAGGCCAAGATCTCCTTCCTCACACCCAAGGGTGCAGGCACCAGCCCTCTTCCCTCAGACCCAGGGGTGCAGGCCCCAGCCCTCTTCCTCAGACCCAGGGGTCCAAGCCCCAGTCCTCCTCCCTCATACCCAGGAGATCCAGGCCCCAGCCCTCCTCCCTTAGTATCCAGTTCTAATTTATTTTTTTAATTCAAGTAAAATTCACATAGCATGTATTTAACCATTTTAAAGTTCACAGTTCAGCCAGGCATGGTGTTGCTCACCTTTAATCCTAATACTTGAAAGGCTCAGGCAGGAGAATCTCAGGTTCAAAGTCAGCCTCAGAAACTTAGTAATTCTCAGCAACCTATCAAGATCCTGTTTCAAAACAAAAACTCAAAAAAGGGCCAGGCTACAGCCAGGTATGGTGGCGCATGCTTGTAATTCCAGCATTCGAGAGGCTGAGACCGGAGGATCCAAGTTTCAGGCCAGCCTCAGCTACTTAGTGAGGCACTCCGCAACTTAGTGAGACCCGGTTTCAAAATAAAGAATAAAAAAAAAAAAAAATAGGGCTGGGGGCGTAACTCGAAGGTAGAACACCCCTGGGTTCAATCCCCAGTACCGCAAAAAAAAAAAAAAAAAAAAAGGGCCAGGCTGGGGGGTGTAGTTTAGAGGTAGAATGCATCTGGGTTCAATCCCCAGTACCACACACATACACACACACACACACACACACACACACACACACACACAAAGTTCCCAGTTCAGGGGCATTTAGCACATTCATAACCTGTGCTACCATTACCTCTGTCTAGTCCAGAACTTTTCTCTCACTCCTAAAGGAGACCTGTATCCATCAACCCATTGTGTATTCATTACGGGTTCTCCTCTATACCCAGCCCCTGCTACCTCTACACTGCTTTCTATGATTTCACTTATTTTGGACTTTCCTCTCCTTCCCTCCCTCTTTCCTTCCCTCCCTCCCTCCTTTCCTCCCTCCCTTTCTTTCTTTTTTTCATGAGGCAATTTTTTTTTTTTTTTTTTTTTTTTTTTTGTGGTACTGGGGATTGAACCCAGGGGCATTCTACCTCCGAGCTATACCCCCAGCCCTATTTTTTATTCTTTATTTTGAAACCGAGTCTCACTAAGTTGCGGAGTGTCTCACTAGGTAGCTGAGGCTGGCCTCGAACCCGGATCCTCCGGTCTCAGCCTCCCGAATGCTGGGATTACAAGCATGCGCCACCACGCCCGGCTCTCATGAGGCAATTTATTAACCCAGCATCCTTTGTTCTAATGCTTCTCCTTGGCAGCTGCCACCTGTCTGGCCATTCTGTCAAGATCTCTCTGTCCCTCAGGTGTCAGCTTGTGTTTCCCCCTTTCTGCCTCTCCAGGGCTTGGAGGACCCAGCAAGCCACATTCTTGGAGCCTCTGCTGAAGTGGCTGGGCCTGACACTGTTTCTCTGATGTCCCCCATAGATCTTGACCATGGAGTCAATCCCAGCGCCACCTGGGAGGTATGGGTGCTGTGGAAACAGCTCCCGTGTAGGACCAGTTCTCATCTTATGCTTGGCCAGCTTGACTGTGTCCACTCATTTGGGGACTTTCAGCTTCCCGGATTTGTTGAAGAAGGCTGCCAGAGCTCTGACGAACTCCTGCTGGTTTACGTCTTTTACAGTAACTCCAAGCATCATGCAGCTTCCATCCAGGGGAAAACTTGACTTTTCATATAAGAAGAATTCGAGCCGGGCGCAGTGGCGCACGCTTGTAATCCCAGCATTTGGGAGGCTGAGACAGGAGGATCCGGGGTCACCGCTAGCCTCAGCTACCTAGTGAGGCACTCCGCAACTTAGTGAGACTCGGTTTCAAAATAAAGAATAAAAAATAGGGCTGATGATATAGCTCGGATGTAGAATGCCCCTGAGTTCAATCCCCAGTACCACAAAAAAAAAAAAAAAAAAAAAAAAAAAAAGAATTCTATGGTATATGGTTTTTTGTTTCTGGATTCTTTTTTTTTTTTTTTCTTGTGGTACTGGGCATTGAATCCAGGGGTATTCTACTTGGAGCTATACCCCCAGCCCAGCCCTATTTTATTTTTATATTGATGTTGCTTTTTTTTTTGGTACTGGGGATGGTACTCAGAGGTATTCTACCTCCGAGCTACACCCCCAGCCCTATTTTTTTTTTCAATTCTTTTTTTTTTTTTGCAGTACTGGGGATTGAACTCCGGGGCATTCTACCTCTGAGCTATACCCCCAGCCCTATTTTTTATTCTTTATTTTGAAACCGAGTCTCACTAAGTTGCGGAGTGCCTCACTAGGTAGCTGAGGCTGGCCGCGAACCCGGATCCTCCGGTCTCAGCCTCCCAAATACTGGGATTACAAGCGTGCGCCACCACACCCGGCTTTCAATTCTTTATTTTGAAACAGGGTCTCACTAAGTTGTGGAGGGCCTCACTAAATAGCTGAGGCTGGCCACAAACCCAGATCCTCTGGTCTCAGCCTCCCAAGTACTGGGATTACAAGCGTGTGCCACCATGCTCGGCTCTCTTATTTTTATATTGAAACAGGGTCTTACTAGGTTAATGCGAGTCTCATTACTTGCTGAGGCTGTCCTAGAATCTCTGATCCTCCTGTCTCAGCCTTCCAAGTACTGGGATTACAAGCATGTATCACCACACCTGGCTGTATCTGGTTTCTTTTCCTTAGTGTAGTGTTGTTGTTTGTTTGTTTTGGTGTGTGTGATACTAAGGATTGAACCCCGGGGTGTTTTACCTCTGTACTATACCCCCAGCCCTTTTTTTTTTTTGGTACTGAGGATTGAACTCAGAGGCATTTTACCTCCGAGCTACACTCCCAGCCCCATTTTTTATTCTTTATTTTGAAACAGGGTCTTCACTAAGTTGTGGAATGCCTCACTAGGTAGCTGAGGCTGGCCATGAACCCGAATCCTCCATTCTCAGCCTCCCAAATGCTGGGATTACAAGCGTGCGCCACCACACCCGGCTTCCCCCAGCCCTATTTTATTTTTTATTTTGAAACAGGGTCTTGCTAAATTGCCGAGGCTGGCCTCGAACCTGTGATCATCATATCTCAGCCTCCCAAGTACTAAGATTACAGGCTACACCACCAAGCCAGTTTAGTGTAGTGTTTTTGGTTCATCTATGTTGTAATGGTTTGCATATAGTTTGTCTCTCCAAAATTCTTGAGGTGTACCACCAAATCTTACAGAATCGTTCTTTTTTATGGCAGGGTTAGAATCCATTCACCCCAAGCCAGGCGTGGTGACTCATGCTTGTAATTCCAGTATTTGGGAGGCTGAAACTGGAGGATTGAAGGTTTGTGGCCAGACTCAGCAACTTGTGAGGTCCTCTGCAACTTAGTGAGACCCTGTTTCAAAATAAAGAATGAAAAATAAGGCTGGGAGCTGGGTGTGGAGGTGTACACTTGTAATCCCAGTACTTGGGAGGCTGAGACTGGAGGATCCAGGTTTGCAGACAGCCTCAGCTACTTAGTGAGGCCCTCCACAACTTAGTGAGACCCTGTTTCAAAATAAAGAATAAAAAATAGGACTGGGGTTATAGCTTGGAGGTAGAATGCCCCTGAGTTTAATCCCCAGTACCGTAAAAAAATAAAAATAAAAAAAATAAGCTGGGCGTGGTGGCGCACACTCGTAATCCCAGCATTTGGGAGGCTGAGACCATAGGATTGGGGTTCACGGTCAGCCTCAGCTACTTAGTGAGGCCCTCTGCAACTTAGTGAGACCCTGTTTCAAAATAAAGAATAAAAATTAGGGCTGGGGACGTAGCTTGGAGGTAGAATGCCCCTGGGTTCCATCCTCAGTACCGCAAAAAAAAGATAATGAATAAATAAATAAATAAAAATAGGGCTGGGGATATAGCTCAGCAGTAGAGTGCCCCTGGGTTCCATCCCCAGTACTGAAAAAAGCAAACAAACAAACAAAAAAACAAAGTTCCGCTGGGCGTGGTCCAGTACTTGGGAGGCTGAGACAGGAGAATCACAGGTTTGAGGCCAACCTCACTGATTTAATGAGGACTTCAGCAATTTATGGCTGGTGGAAAAATGCCCCTGGGTTCTATCCCCAGCACCAAAAAAGACAAAAAAAAAAGGAGGAAAATTTTAAAAACTGGGCAAGATGAAGCATGTGTATATCCCGGTATTGGGAAGCTGAGACAGGAGGATCACAGGTTCGTGGCCAGCCTCAGCTACTTAGTGAAGCCCTTCACAACTTACTGAGACTCTGTTTCAAAATAAAGAATAAAAATGGGGCTGAGGGTATAGCTCAGAGATAGAATGTCCCTGGGTTCTATCCCCAGTACCGCAAAATTAATTAATTAATTAACTAATTAATTAATTAATGGTCAGGGGTATATCTCAGAGTTAGAATACCCCTAGGTTCAATCCCCAGTTCCAGAAAGGAAGGAAAGGACCCTAGGTTCAATCCTCAGTTCCAGAAAGGAAGGAAAGGAGAGAGAGAGAGAGAGAGAGAAAGAGAGAGAGAGAAAGAGAGAGAAAAGAGAAGAGAAGAGAAGAATGGGAGCCGGGCGTGGTGGCGCACGCATTTTTTTTTTTTCCGGTACTGGGGATTGAACTCAGGGGCATTCTACCTCCGAGCTATACCCCCAGCCCTATTTTTTATTCTTTATTTTGAAACCGAGTCTCACTAAGTTGCGGAGTGCCTCACTAGGTAGCTGAGGCTGGCCGCGTACCTGGATTCTCCGGTCTCAGCCTTTCGAATGCTGGGATTACAGATTACAAGCGTGCGCCACCACGCCCGGCTGGCGCACACTTTTAATCCCAGCATTTGGGAGGCTGAGACCGGAGGATCCGAGTTCGTGACCAGCCTCAGCTACCTAGTGAGGCCCTCTGCAACTTAGTGAAACCCTGTTTCAAAATAAAGAATAAAAAGTAGGGTTGGGGGTATAGCTCAGAGGTAGGATGCTTGAGTTCAATCCCTAGTACGAAAAAAAAAAAGAGGATGGGAGGATGAAGTGTTGCAATGGAGGGAGTTCAAGGCCTAGAGGGGGAGTTGCTAACTAGCAATGCTGGCCAGCGTGTGTCTTGTTGGGGAGTAGGAAAGGTCAGGAAAATCTCACAGAGGGCCAGAGGATGTGTGAGAGCTGGCAAGTAGCAAGAAGGCATTCCTGGTAGAGTCGAGGTGGTCCCTGAAACCTGACCCCTGGAAGTGGGATGCTTTTATCTGCTGGGTTATAGAGTATAGCACCCACAAGGAAAAATAGATCAGGACCCAAAACCCTCTAATGCCATGTAGGAATTAGACATTATCCTGAGAGTACCGGGGAGCCATGGAAGGTTCTTTAGCAAGAGAGAGTAAGAGAAGATGACACTGATGATTTGTAGACAGGAAAAATAATAACCATGAACAGCCCTACAGTTCCAAGCAATATTCTCACAAGAGCTCACAGGTGTCACGGCCATCATTTTTTTTTTTTTTTCCCCCACTGGGAATTGAACCCAGGGATGTTTTACCTAAGATCTACACCCCTAGCCCTACTTATTTTTTAATATTTATTTATGTATTTTGCGGTACTGGGGATGGAACTCAGGGGCATTCTACCTCCGAGCTATACCCCCAGCACTATTTTATTCTTTAGTTTGAACAGGGTCTTACTAAGTTGCAGAGGGCCTCACAAGTTGCTGAGGCTGGCCTCGAACCTGTGATCCTCTGGTCTCAGACTCCCAAGTACTGAGATTACAAGTGTGCACCGCCATGCCCAGCTATTTTTTATTCTGCAACCGGGTCTTTGCTAAGTTATTGAGGGTCTCACTGAATTGCTAAGACTGGTTTCCAACCTGTGAACTTCCTGTCTCAGCCTCCCAAGTGCTGGAGTTGCAGGTATGCACCACCATGCCTGGCTGCTGTGGCCTTTTGTGTGTGTGTGTGTGTGTGTGTGTGTGTGTGTGTGTGTGTGTGGTACTAGAGATCGAACCCAGGGGCATTCTACCTCTGAGCTACACCCCCAGCCCTATTTTTTATTCATTCTTTTTTTTTTTTTTTGGCGATTGAACTCAGGGGCATTCTACCTCCAAGCTATACCCCCAGCCCTATTTTTTATTCTTTATTTTGAAACCGAGTCTCACTAAGTTGCGGAGTGCCTCACTAGGTAGCTGAGGCTGGCAGCAAACCTGGATCCTCCGGTCTCAGCCTCCCGAATGCTGGGATTACAAGCGTGCGCCACCACGCCCGGCTTTATTCTTTATTTTTTTGAAGCAGGGTCTCATAAGTTGCAGGGAGCCTCACTAAGTAGCTGAAGCTGGCCGTGAACCTGTATCCTCTGGTCTCAACCTCCCAAGTAGTGGGATTACAAGCATGGGCCACCACGCCCGGCTGAACTCAGGGTCATTCTACCTCCAAGCTACACCCCCAGCTGGCACTGGGGATTAAACCCAGAACAATTCTACCTCCAAGATACACTGCCAGCCCGATTTTACTTTTACTTTGAAACAGGGTCTTGCTAGGTTGCTGAGAGTCTACTTTGCTGAGGCTGACCTTGAACCTGTGATCCTCCTGTCTCCTCCTCTCAAGTAATGGGATTACAAGTGTGCACCACCATGCCCAGCCTGATTTCCTGGTTTCTTAACTCACATCTATATGCTTCATGTTCACATACAGAGATGAGTCAATACTGAGTCATTCACACAGCCCAGAGACCCTGAAGAAAACATCTGGACTAATCCCAAACTTTACACACTGAAGAGACTATGTGGCCCAGGAGACCCAATGCTCCCAGCTCAGCAAGGTGAGCTCAGATTCCACAGAAGAACATGTTTCCTGGAGTAGTTTCCTGAGGCTGCAGCCCCAGAGTACTACTGACTTTGTGGCTTAAGACAACATACATTTATTAGCTCGAGATTTTGCAGTCTGCAGTCTGACAGGTAGCATGGAGCTAAGGTAAAGGTGCTGTCAGGGGTGGCTCCTTTTGGACGCTCCAAGGGAAAATCAATTCCCACATCTTTTCCAACTCCTAGAGGCTACCCGCATCCCTTGGCTGGTGAACCCCTCCTCCATCTTCTGCACTACTCTGATCTCTGCTGCTGCCTTTTTTTTTGGTACTGGGGATTGAACCCAAGGGCATTCTACCTCTGAGTTACACCCCCAGTCCTACTTTTTATTCTTTATTTTGAAACAGGGTCTCACTAAATTGTGGAGGGCCTCACTAAGTAGCTGAAGCTGGCCTCGAACCCAGATCTTCCAGTCTCAGTCTCCCAAGTACTGGGATTACAAGCACGTGCCTCCACGCCCGGCTTGCTGCTACTTTCTTTATTTTTGGACTGGAGAGTGAACCCAGGGGCAGTCGACCCCTGAGCACTACACCCCCAGCCCTTTTATTTATTTATTTATTTATTTATTTATTTATTTATTTATTTATTTATTTATTTATTTGCGGTACTGGGGATTGAACTCAGGGGCATTCTACCTCCAAGCTGCACCCCAGTCCTATCTTTTTATTATATACATATATTTATTTATTTATTTATTTTTGCGGTACTGGGGATTGAACTCAGGGGCATTCTACCTCTGAGCTATACCCCCAGCCCTATTTTTTATTCTTTATTTTGAAACAGGGTCTCACTAAGTTGCGGAGGGCCAGCTGAGGCTGGCCATGAACCTGGATCCTCTGGTCAGCCTCCCAAATGCTGGGATTACAAGCATGTGCCACCACGCCCAGCTTATTCTTTATATTTTGAAACAGGGTCTCATTAAGTTGCAGAGGGCCTCACTAAGTAAGTGAAGCTGGCCAAGAACTCAGATCCTCCAGTCTCAGCCTCCCAAGTACTATGATTACAAGTGTGCGCCACCATGCCCGGCCCCTTTTATTTTTTATTTTATTTTTTGGTACTGGGGGTTGAATTCAGAGGCATTCTACCTCTGAGCTACACCCCCAGGGCTATTTTATTTTTATTTTGAAACAGGATCTTGCTAGGTTAATGAGAGTATCACTTCTTGCTGAGACTGTCCTTGAACCTGCGATCCTCCTGTCTCAGCCTCCCAAGTACTGGGATTACAGGCACATGCTACCATGCCCAGCTTCGGATCAACTTTTTGTCATGGTCCACCTCTGCCTCTTGCTAGTGATGTGACCTGGTGCAGATGGCTTTATCTCTCTGTGCCTTCGTTTTCTGTGAAATGGAGATAATAAGACGGATAACCTCAGCCGGGCGTGGTGGCACACACTTGTGTTACCAGCATTTGGGAGGCTGAGACTGGAGGATCTGGGTTCGAGGCCAGCCTCAGTTGCTTAGTAAGGCCCTCCACAACTTAGTGAGACCCTGTTTCAAAATAAAGAATAAAAAAAAAAAAATAGAGCTGGGACTGTAGCTTGGAGGTAAAATGCCCTCAGGTTCCATCCCCAGTACCGTTAAAAAAAAAAAGAATGGATAACCTCAAAATGGGGGTTGGTGGCACACTCCTGTAATTCTAGTACTTGAGAGGCTGAGATAAGATGATAGGCTTGAGGCTTGAGGCCAGCCTCAGCAATTTAGCAAGACCCTGTTTCTTTTTCTTTCTTTTCTTTTTTTTTTTTTTGCGGTACTGGGGATTGAACTCAGGGGCATTCTACCTCCGAGTTATACCCCCAGCCCTATTTTTTATTCTTTTTTTGAAACCGGGTCTCACTAAGTTGTGGAGTGCCTCACTAGGTAGCTGAGGCTGGCCGTGAACCCGGATCCTCCAGTCTCAGCCTCCTGAATGCTGGGATTACAAGCGTGCGCCACCACGCCCAGCTCTTTTTCTTTTCTTTCTCTTTACCTTTTCTTCTTCTTTGTTTTTCTTTCTTTCTTTTTTGGTACTGGGGATGGAACCCAGGGGTATTCTACCCTCAAGCTACCGCCCCAGCCCTATTTTATTCTTTTATTTTGAAACAGGGTCTCACTAAGTTACAGATAGCCTCACTTAGTTGCTGAGGCTGGCTGGGAACCTGCAATGCTCCTGTCTCAGCCTCTCAAGTACACCATGTCCAGCTTGGAGACCCTGTTTCAAAATAAAAAGGTCTAGGGGTGTTGGAGGTAGAATGTGCCTGGGTTTAATCCCCAATACCAAGAAAGAGAGAGAGGAGAGGAGAGAAAAGGAGGAAAGAGAAAGAAAGGCAGTCACATGGGTCCCTGAGGGAGCCCAGGGGAGGGAGAGGTTGATGACTGACTGTTCAGCCTGCCATTCGCAGTGTCCCCCTGCCCCAACCCTGTCTGCTGCCTAGCCAATCCTTAATCCTCTTTCCAAAGGAAATACAGATGCTAACCTCCAAGTGACCCTAAATAGAACTTTTCTCCATTGTGGATCTTGATACCTACTTCCCTGCATTGGCACAAAGCCACACTTGGCTCACTGGTCTTCCCACGGGGCTTATGTGACATCTCAGGACATCCCTGGGAGGACTGGGGACACCTGCCTGGTGGGTAACTTGCCACTTAGGAATTAGGCTCCACCCACTTGGCCATGTGCAGTTGGGGGCCTGGACTTCTCCAGAACCCCGCTGCTGGCCTGGCTCAGCTGAGGGGAAGAACTGCCCTCACTCATCCTCTGGGTGGGATGACAATGGACTTTCATACTTAGGAAGCTGCTTCTGGTTAGCTATGGGGATTGTTTTGTTTTTTCCTGAGAGAAGAACCTTCCTCAGCTAAGGGACACAGGCACCTAGGGATCTAGCTTTTTTTTTTTTTTTTTTTTTTTTTTTTTTTTTTTT
>PVLC010039580.1:0-14225 GCA_004027655.1 Graphiurus murinus
ATTCTACCTCCAAGCTATATTCCCAGACCTATTTTATTTTTATTTGGAAACAAGGTCTCACTAGGTTGATGAGAATCTCACTGCTTGCTGATGCAGAGTCTCCTCTGAAGACAGAGATGCTGTCCTCTGTCTTGCAGGTAGATAACTCTAGGAAGCCTCTGCACGCTAGAACCAGGCCGCGTGCTGCTTGAATGCGTGTGCTGGCTTCTGCTCCTGTCCTGGCTCACTCACACCCACCTCCACGCTGCTGTCTCCCAGCCTCTCCCTCCATCAACCACCTGCACCCAAGACCACATCCCAGGCTCTATTTTTATTTATATTTATTTACCCATTTAGTCATTTATTTTATGGTGCTCGGGATTGAGCCCAGGGGCATTCAACCACTGAGCTACACACCCAGTCCTATTTTATTTTGAAACAGGATCTCGCTAAGTTACCAGGTGCTGGCCTTGAACCTGTGATCCTCCTGTCTCAGCCTCCCAGGAACTGGGATTATAGTATTGGGATTTCAGGCATGTGCCACTGCACCCAGCCCCAGGCTCCACTTTTAGGGTACCCAAGGAGCACAGTCTTCCTTCCGTATCAGGCTCTCCAAGCAAACATGGCTGCTGTTGAGAGCATCCATCCTCCAGCTCCGGGCCACAGAACTAACACAGGGCCCAGCCGTCTAGCTGCCACTGAAATCATGCCGTGGGCACTCGGCCCCACTGTAGCCCTCGTCCTGCATGCTAACACAATCAAGAAGTCCTTACCTGTTTTCTTGGATGGGCCACCCTATCTAGCAGGAACTGTGAGGTGGCATGTGACAGAAACTCAGGAGCCAGTTTCAACCTGCGGAGGCAGGGAGACTGGTGGGAGAACGCTGAAGCTTCTCATGGAACTGAAGGAGGGGTCGAGCGGGCAAACCACAGGGAGGGCGGGCCAGCTGGGCCCCAGGGGCAGCCATGCCACTGCCTTCTTCCACAGGAAGAGGAATATGGCCCCAAATGGCTGAGGAGACACACATTAAAGAAACGTGTGGAGCCAGGCATGGTGCACACACCTGTAATCCCAGTATTTGGGAAACTGAGACAGGAGGACCGCGGATTTGAGGCCAACCTCAGTAACTTAGTGAGACCTTGTTTCAAAATAAAAAGAGGCTGGAGGTTTAGTTCAGAGGTAGAAAGCCCGAGTTCAATCCCCACTACAGAAGAAGAATGAGGAGGAGGAAGAGGTGGGAGGAAGAGGAGGAGGAAGGGGAGGAGGGGAGGGAGAGGAGGAGGAGAGGGAAGAGGAGGGAGGAAGAGAGGAGGAGGAGGGAGGGTGAAGGGAAGAAGAGGGGAGGAGGAGGAGGAGGAGGAGGAGAAGAAGGAGGCATATCCACATAATACTATAGGAAAGGGCCTCTGTAATGTTGGGAAAAGAAGAAGTTTTGTCGATAATTTTTAAGTAACTAACCCAAGTGCATAAATCAGTATCTATAATATGATACATGGTTGATAGGTATTTGTTGAGTGAATGCGTGACTAACAACAATAGAGAGAAAAGAAGAAAAAACAGGATGTAGGATAGGGAAGCAGATTTGGGGTGAGACAGGATGACATTATCTAGCCTCCAGCTTTGGAGGGATGCTGCTCTTTCCAGGGGTCCTGGCTGGTGATACCGACCCCCATTCCTCAGCTCAGAAGGCTGCTGTGGCTCCCATTGCCTGTGAACCAAAACCAACCTCCTTGGTGTGGCAGGCAGTTGCCCCAAACCTGGCCCCAACTCCTCCTTCATCCCCCTCTACTCAGAGCGCACTGGCCCACAAGCACAGGGCTGTCCTGAGGGAGCTGTCCTAAGTCAAGGTCAAAGGGTTCTCCATGAAAAAAATGTGTAGTATGTATTTTGAAAGGGATTTTAAATTAGTTTTATAGGAGCAATAAATTATCCCGTCCATGTAACACTGTAGCAGAAGCCAGGGAGCAATAACAGATTCTGAATATACAGCAATAGTCTTCTAACTCCAGAGGGAAAGGCATAATATCATATAGCTAAAAAGAAAGGTATCTCCACCAATTAATACTGGGAACAAAAGGATCACAGTGGTAAAATATTTTAAATAAAAATTAGGGGTGATTGAAATTGTATCTCATGAGCTGCGTAGTTCATGGCTTATAATTTTTCCAAGAAAGCTAGAGAAGAAACATAAAATGATCATCTTCAGTGTTTTATTGTTATTGTTGTTGTTACACATGCTGCCATTATTATTAATTTTGGGGTGTGTGTTATGGTACTGGGGACTGAATCCAGGGGCACTTTCTCTCCAACCTACATCCTCAGACTGTTTTTATTTGTTGTTCTGAAATAGGGTCTCTCTAGGTTGCTGATAGTCTCCCTAAGTTGCTGAGGCTGACCTCAAACCTGCAATTCTTCTGTCTCAGCTTCACAAGTAGTGGGATTATAGGTGTATACCACCATGCCTGGCAAGGCTACCATTATTTTACCTGTTCAGAATGTGGCTTTTCATGTAGAAATATAAGAGTAAATTTTGGATGAATTTGAACCAAGGTGTAGGAGATACATCTTGTATTCCAGTTGTGTGTGTGTGTGTGTGTGTGTGTGTGTGTGTGTGTAAACACTCTGCTATATTGTAGGATGCTTGAAGACAAAGTCCTTATCAGGCATGATGAAGAAATATGGATCAATAACTGCATTGAATGGATGAGCAAGGAGAGGGGCAGCAATTACTAAGCAGCGACCGAGTGCCTGACCCTGTGCAAGGTGCTTAGCAGTGTCAGCTCGTTTCCTCCTCCCACCCATCCTAGAAGGCAATTTTCACCATTCCTAATTTATAGAAGGGAAACTGCGCCTTGCTCAAGGTCACAGAGCTAACAAAGGATACAAATGCAGAGACATCAGATCCTAACGCCCTTGTCCCCTTCTGCATCGGCCACTGCAGCCTTGAAAAGTAAGTGTGCGCCCTCTGGTGGCTGAATTAGAGATGGCACCACGTCAGTGTACAACAATTATTAAACCAACAAGCTACATGCTCCCTGCGGTTTATGAAACTAAGAAGTAAAAACAGGCATGTCTGTATCCCACCCTCACCCTAACCCCACAACCAAAAAACCCCGGCAGTGCAAGGCTAGGATTAGGTAATCTGGAAGATGAAGCACAGTCCTATTGAAATATCATATATGTGTGTGTGTATGTGTGTGTATACACAAGTATGTATATGTATATGAATATATATGCATATATAATAGGAACATAGAAACCTCTCCCCAACCCATAGCCCCTCCTAAATTTCCAGGGCTTCCCTTGACCTTAATCTGCCATTCCCACCCCACCCCAACACCACTGACGCTGAAGATCTAACCTTGTGTTCCTGAGCCTCCAGCTCCTTTGTGAATAGTCAGGGTTGCCACAGCTCCTTAATAGCTGGATCTTGAGCAAGGCTCGGGACCACTGGAGTCCTGCAAGGCAGACGATTCCAAAAGAAGGAATGCATGGCATATCCCACTTTGCATTATGTCATATTCTGAAAAATTGGGGTGCTTTGGATTTTTTTTTTTTTGGTTTTTTTTTTTTTTTTGGCAGTACTGGGGATTGAACTCAGGGGCATTCTACCTCCGAGCTATACCCCCAGCCCTATATTTTATTCTTTATTTTGAAACCGAGTCTCACTAAGTTGCGGAGTGCCTCACTAGGTAGCTGAGGCTGGCCGTGAACCCGGATCCTCTGGTCTCAGCCTCCTGAATGCTGGGATTACAAGCGTGCGCCACCACGCCCGGCTGGGTGCTTTGGATTTTGATTTCACATTAATTATAAAGGAAAATTTCTTAGAAACACAAGATGGCCAGACGGATTATGATTCCTCAATATTATCTGAAAAAACAGTGCCTCAAGACAACCCATAAGAAATTCATTAACCACATACAAACATTAGTCAGGATACGGGCTTTACAAGCTTAGTTACTAAACAGCCTTGTGTTCCCTCTCAGCACACAGGTATAGAAACAAAATAAATAAGTCAAAGAGACTTAGGTCTACTATTTTATCTATGAGTAAAGAAGGCTTTAAGACAGATAGTTTGCCCACTTCCTCCTCTTGTCTCTCTGGAACTTCACCACACATTAACTCTCTAGCTGCCTGAGAAAAAGATAAGGACACTGCTTAAAGAAGCTAAACAATTAGTAAAGATTTAAACTAATGAATAGAGACTATTCGTTGTTAACCTTTAACACTGCTTTGTACTAAAAGAATCTTTTTTTTTTTTTTTGTGGTACTGGGGATTGAACTCAGGAGTGTTCTACCTCCAAGCTATACCCCCAGACCTATTTTTTATTCTTTATTTTGAAACTGGGTTTCAGTAAGTTGTGGAGTGCCTCACTAGGTAGCTGAGGCTGGCCGTGAACCCAGATCCTCAGGTCTCAGCCTCCCAAATGCTGGGATTACAAGCATGCGCCACCACGCCCAGCTAAAAGAATCTTTATATATGTATTGTATTTTGTAACCTTTACTGTTTTCTTAATCCCATCAAATACCATGGGAAATGGCTTTTCTAGTTTAAGATGTACCTATCAACCTTTGAAAAAATAAGACTGTAAAAATTCCTGTTCTATATGCCTCACTGCAAAAAAGATAGTATAAAAAACAGCTACTACAAGCAACAAACAGATAGGCCTCAACACTGCATGAGGTGTGAGCGTATTCTCACGACCTCATCTCATTCCCCATCGAGGGACCCCCGACCCCATTGCCTGGAGGGCTGGTCCCCCACACAGGGTTATTTTGGTGATTGTAAGTATCTAGCACAGTTATACAGTTATTAATGACCTGCCACCACCAATCCATTCTCCTACCAGTCGCATCCCTCCTACCCCCCACCCCCCGCCGCACACACACTCTGTTTTCCTAGTTTTTTGTTTTGTTTTTGTTTTATTTGTGGTACTAGGGATTGAACTCAGGGACATTCTACCTCCGAGCTATACCCTCAGTGCTATTTTTTATTCTTTATTTTGAAACAGGCTCTCACTAAGTTTCAGAGTGCCTCACTAGGTAGCTGAGGCTGGCGGCAAACCTGAATCCTCTGGTCTCAGCCTCCCAAGTACTGGGATGACAAGCGTGCGCCACCACGCCCGGCTCTGTTTTCCTAGTTTTTGAGGATGGATGTTGTTGTTCATGCAGTCTACTGACAGTATTACTGAGAAGTTATTGTTCAAGTTTCTGTTCTCAGCCTTCTCCAAACACATGGCAGCTTATTCTGCCCCAGAAAACACTACAGGTACCTTAGCCAGCAGACAGGCCAACATTCCTCTCACCTACCCCCATATGTTGTGTCTAATTCTCTCTGTCTCTCATTTCCTCTCTCCCTTTCTCTCTCTCCCTTTTCCTGCAGTCTCTGTATCTTTCTCCTTAATACACAGAAACACACATACACATAGCTGATATAAGAATGTATAAAATTACATCTAAAGATACTGGAATACAATACAAAGCCATGCAGAAAGGCTGGGGTTGTCTCGGGAGAGGCCACTGGGCCAGGGAGGATGAGCCGGTCTCTCAATCACATCTGGACAGGGTGCAGTGAAGAACACTGACCGACCTAGGTCAATGGTGCCTTCAGCTCCTTGGAGAAAAAGAGACAGGGACACAAATCACTGTGAGAGCCACAAAATGAGTCATCCCTCTGTTTTCACTTGAAATGAGGATGTGTTTTTAAATGCTTTGCTGCCCGAAGGCCAGTGGTGAATTCTAAGCGCTCACAGTTACCCCTGCACACCTGTGGGAGGCACCCCTGGGTGTCCTATGACAGCTGAATTCCTCTCCTCCAGCACAATGTCTCCAATGTGTAGCAGCATCACCCCTGGAATCAGTCCTGCCCACTTTGGAATAGTGAAAGAGGCTGCTGCAAATTAAACAGAAATGTGCTGGGGAGCACCTCGTGTGTGTGTGTGTGTGTGTGTGTGTGTGTGTGTGTGTGTGTGTGTATGGGGGCAGCAGCAAGGCATGGTGAAACCTCCTTGCCACCTTGCTCAAGCGAGTTGTTTGATGGTCAGGAAGCAGCCTGGTAGTATCCAGGGTTGTACAAATGCCCCCGGCCCTGACAGACAGGCAGCGACCACCAGCATCCTGGGTCTGGGTGGAGGTTCAGGGCAGCTGGGGAGGGGTGCAAAGGCCCTCCTCCCCATCTGGGTGCACTCATAGTGGTCAGGGAGTGAGGTCTGTAAAGGGGACGGTGATACCAGAGGAGGCAGCTCTGGAGCTTCACTAGTCTGGGGCCAAGGGAAGTGGGAGGATACTCAGTTGGAAGTTGGGGGGCTAGACAGGAAGCTGGGGAGGGTGGGGCTGGGACCCAGGCCATTTCATCCTGTGTGTGCTGGATGCCTGGGGCAGGTTGGGTGGAGAAGGGAGAAGCTGGTTGCAAAGGGAAATGGGGGGTGGGGCCACAACAGGACCCAAAGATCCATTCTTTCACAGTTTTGCAAAACTTTTTCACGTGAAAACTTTTTTCCACTTGATTTTCACAACCCTGAATGTTGTGGGTTTATTCTCATTTTACTGATGGGGGAGCTGAGACCCAGCCTTTCATACCGAACATCTCATCCTTTTCCCGCTAAGAATATATTGGTAGGACATTCTAACACAAGTAAAGAAAGAGCAGCAATGTAAGAAGAGGAGGAAGTCAGGAGAGGCGTTGTGGTTCTTCAGTGAGTACCACCCCATGCTCTAGAATGGAGCTGCGCAACACTGGAACCTTCTGTGATGATGGAAATGTTTCTTACTTGAACCATCCACAAGCTACAGCCACACATGTACATTTGGGCTTGGTTTGGTTTGGTACTGGGGATCGAATTTAGAGCTATTCTACCTCTGAGCTATGCTGCCAGTCCCTTTTACTTTGTATTTTGAAATAGGGTCTCAGTTGTTCAGGCTGAACCTGTGGTTCTCCTGTCTCAGCATCCCAAGTACTGGGCTTACAGGTGTATGCCACCATGCTTCACTTAAATTTATGTTTTAAAAGCCACACTAGGTAGTGGTTGGCATGTTGGGCAGACCAGATCCAGAATGGAAAAGCCCACTACCTGCATTTCGAGATGTCAGTGAGGCCAACAACCAACAGGCTGGGTTGCCTCAGATCTCCAGGGTCAAGGTCCCGCAAATGTCAGCTGTCCTGGACAGTTCCACTAAATAGGTGGTCCCTTAGGAAAGAGAACACCTAGTCCAGAGAGTTTTTTGTTTTTTTGTTTTTCAGTACTGGGAATTGAACTCAGGGGCATTCTACCTTCGAGCTATACCCCCAGCCCTATTTTTTATTCTTTATTTTGAAACAGGGTCTTACTAAGTTGCGGAGTGCCTCACTAGGTAGCTGAGGCTGGCCGCGAACCCGGATCCTCCGGTCTCAGCCTCCCAAATACTGGGATTACAAGAGTGCGCCACCACGCCCAGCTTCTGTCCAGAGAGGTTTTAACTGCACATGCCCCAGGGTGGCCTGGGCTTAGGCATCAACACTGAAGTCCAGTGGGGCTCTGGCTCCCCCTACAGGCCACAGAGAGTGCTGCTGTCTTCTTCCCTCTTCCTATTCCTCCCCTCACCCAGGCACAGAGCAGTCCCCTGGGAGGCGGTCCCATCAGACAAGGACAACCACATTCAAAAGTAGAGACAGTCATTTGCCTGGACAAAATCACATCCAAACAGAGCTGAGCGGGACGTTAGAAATCCTTTCCCATCCCTGTTTTACAGTTGAGAGACCAAAGTCAAGAAGGGTGACCAGTACATGTCTGGCCTCTTTGCCCAGGGCGCTGACCCACGGAGTCCACAGATGGGACAGGAACACGTGTGCAAGCAAGTAAACAGGAACCATCTGGTCAAGGTCAGGCATTCCTTCTGCCTCTTTCTGTCCACACAGGAATTCTTTAACATTGCGGATGAGTAAGGTATAAGCGTGGCAAAGAGAACAAAGCTCCCAGTCATTTAGCCATTAAGACATGCATCTGGGCCCTTGTTGGTGAAAAACATTTCTATCTTGTTCTTAAAGATTCCTATTACTTAAAAGTATCTCCGTGCAGTTATTTGGCTTACCTCTCGCAAACAAAAAATTCTTGGAGCATATTTATTGATTGGATGACACCATTTATTCATTTGGGGGCTGAGTGACTATTAACAAATCTTAACATTTTTCCAAGCAGAAAGTTCTCCTTCATGTCTAACTTCGCTAATTCTCCCACTCTTGCCCATAACTCAGCATGGTATGGGGAGTGCTTAGCCCAGCCAGATGGACAAGTCATTAATAAGCCACATTCTGCTATAAATATATAAGCTATATATGGGCTGACTTTGTTCAAAGCCCAGAGTTTAAATTTCAGCTATGGCCATGCTGACCACATCAGACTTGAAGTAGGAGCTGTTTTCCTGGTTTGGCTTTGTCTGGGTAACAAATAGCTGAGCACCACCGAAATGTATCAGAGAGTTAGTTGCAACAAAAATACTCAATATGAGTCATTCTAAAATTCCAGCAACCAGGAAGCAGACACAGTAGGTGAGTAGTCTAGGTCCCCTGGGTATTATATCTCACTTATAGTGACACTGTATGAGTATATTGCCTCATTTCTCTCTTTAATTAGAGCTTATAAATATCTTCAAGTGGATACATATGGCAGACTTTGGAAATATTAACCCATTATTACCAGATTTACATTGTGAAGGGAAGGACTGAATTTTAATATAGAAAACATAGCCAAAGTTTCACTCATCTCGAAGCAAAAATTAATCCCATGAGACTGTTATCTGATGTCTGGCTAGCAAGATGAGAGTAACTGGCTTGTTTTAATGTTTCAGCTGCTTTAGTTTTATTACTTAGAAAGCTGTTCAATTATTTAGATACTGACACAGAAGAAGGAGAATGAGATTTGGAGTTAAAAGTATTGGATCGAAATGCCAAATCTGCCATTTAATGACTGTGGTAGATTAGATTACTTTGCAAAAATATTCACTTCTTCCTTCCAATCACCTCCATAAGAGAATTGTATTTCCTTACTCTCCTTGACTGTGGGCTTGGCTATGTGACTTGTTTTGGCCAGTGGCATGGTGGCACACAGAATGAAAGCCAAGACTTGAAATGTGCATGTGCCCAGCTGGCCCACTGGTCCAAGGAGGAAGAGACGTGGGGGCAGAGCCAGCCTAACCAGCATTTTAGAGCCACCCTGCCAAACCCAGCCAGGACCAGCCAACCCCTAGCTGACCAATAGACACTTAAGCAAGAATAAGTGACTATTGCTTTAGGTTTGGGGTGGTTAGCAATGCAGCAATTCTTGGCTGACACACTGGTAAAGACTTAGCTTTAGTTAACCTTGAGTTATGATTTATGATGTCTACATCATAGAGTGATCTAAATGACAAGGTGCCATTATCCCTTTACCTATTTAAGATCAAATAGTGTCCATCCCCTGGCTTGGCTTTCCCAACATTGTATATGCTTAGCTAAATTAGGATGACATTTCCCAGAATTCCCTGCCCTGCATGGTCCTGAGTTAACACCGATAACAAGAGAAATCTTGTGCAAGATTTGCAAGTCGGAAGTAAAGCAGCAGACATGTGTTTAGCACTCTGAAGGTTGAAGCAGAGCACCAGCAGTGGGTACTCATGCTATTGTTGCTAGTCTGCCAGCGTGCCTGGTTCTGGGCCAATGCTATGCAACTCAGAGTGGGAGGGGTGCCAGCTTTCCCTGGAAGTCACCAGAAGCCTGAGGTTGAGGTAGTGAGAGACAAATGTAGGGCCCAATTTGTATTTTCTCTTGTTCACACCAATCTTTTCTTTCCATTTACCAGTGTGGCTGACCTGTAGCCACCTTCGGCTCAACATCAGATGCAAAGGTAACGGCCTTTCCTTGAGGTGTCCGCAAACTCCCAAACATGTGAAGTCTAATCCACATAATAAATTCTTCATTCTCTACCACTCATGATTTTTCTGCTTCTGTTGATTGAACCATGACACATTATGGCTGGTCTGTTGTTTTAACCTACAAATTCAGGCAAGTTTCCCAGACCAGTTCGAATCATTTCTGATGGAGCAAGAAACATATATGAATAAGCTATCATCTACAAAGCCCCAATTATGTGCAAACACAATTATGTGCTAGCCACTTTCTATGCATTATCTCATTTAATTAAGCAGTTAAATCTCCCATCCTGTCTGGTTAACTTTCATCCTCATACCAACTGCTGGCTGCATTAATGCACCAACTCCTCACTGCCATTTGGGATTATAGGTCAGGGCCCAGTGTCTTCCAGGGTGACCCTGGGTGGCCTGTGCTGAGCCTATATAAAGAGCCTGACAAACATATAGTGATGGTTAAGGACTTGTTTTCTCTTCCCCCATCTTCAATCTTCATTTTGACCTTATTAAAAAACACAGTGCCCTCTAAGAATGAAGTCTGCCCTCAAAATTTTGCCTGGTGACAGAGTCCTACTACCATGGTCAGGTCTCAGATGGAAGCTGCCTCAGGCCCATGTGCTGGTCCTCCTGAACCGAAGCAATGCCTGCAGCGCTGTGCTCTGTCCTGGAATCCCTGTACCCTATTATATATACCCTGCTTCTGTTTTACTGTGAATTGAAGCCTGTTCCCCATCAAGTACCAGCCATTTGTCAGACAGGACCCAGGCGGCCACCTTCCTTGGGATCAGCTTGCTGGGCCTACCTGTGCCCCCTGTAACCTGCATTGGTGGCCAAGAAGAGTCTGGGCATTTGTCCTATCTCAGGGAGCAGGTGTTGTCGCAAGGTTTTACAGGTTGTACAAGGTTTAAAGTTACTAGGGCTTCTAACAAAACTATTCAAGTGGGTGTGAGTAGTCTTTCAATATTAGTAACTAAGCTGGGCTTGGTGGCGCATGCTTGTAATCACAGCATTTGGGAGGCTGAGACCGGAGGATCCGGGTTCGAGGCCAGCCTCAGCTGCTTAGTGAGGCCCTCCGCAACTTAGTGAGACCCTGTTTCAAAATAAAGAATAAAAAACAGGGCTGAGGGTGTAGCTTGGAGGTAGAATGCCCCTGAGTTCAATCTCCAGTACCGAAAAAAAAAAAAAAAAAAAAAAAAATATATATATATATATATATATATATATATAAAATCAGTAACTATGGTAGTTTTCTACTGCATTAACTTGGGTAAGCTGGACATTTCCCAGAATTCTCTTCCCTATCAGGTTTTGGGTTACAATTGACTACAAAAGAGATTTATGCAAGGGTTGGAAGGCAGAAAGGAAGCAGCAGCCGCAACTCTGAGAGCGCTGCCATTAGAGGTGGGAGAGACAGATGCAGAGGTGCCGCCTGGTTCTTCGTCCTCCCTCTTTCCCACCAATGCTTGGCTGCAAGCTCCCAGAAGGAACAGCGACACACAGAAGACCACCTTTTCAGACTTCACCAATCCCTCCCCAGACCCCCTCCACCAGCTGCTCACGCCTCACATCTGGACTTCCCCGGAAAAGCTCCAACTTGTTCACTTGCACCAGGACTTGGAGGAGACTCATTTGTGACTTTTCTTCCCTAACTTTAGTGGTGTCTGAAGATAAGAAAACAATTTTTTCTTTTTTTTTTAAATGCTAACTTGCCTAGGTTTTAACCAATACTCCTTCAGAAATCTACCAAGAGTTATTTTTTTCTGAGTCATTGGGCTCTTCTGCAAGTGTCTCTCTGCAAGTATGTAGAGGGTGGAGATTCCCCCACCCCAACTCCCACCCCCATTTTAAGCAATTTTCAGAACTATGGGGTATAGTATTTTTAGCTGCAATTTCTTTTTTATGTCCTTTGTTTTAAACCCTTAACAAGGAATAATTTGTAAAATGGTTTCCCAGACGAATATGTAATCATGAGCAATTTGTTTGGTGGGGAGTAGGGAATGGCAGGCATCCCCAAACAAGTTAAAGAAATCCTAATTACTTACACCTGCAGAAGCTGTCACTTTTGGAAGGTGTGTAATTAGCAGCCAGAGCAAATGCTGGCAAATGTGATTGTTTAAATAGAGGACAGAACCCAGAGGCCGCTCAGATTGAGGCTCTCCCACCGTGTCCATTAGCCCAGCCTGGGCTCTCCCTGCTGGCTGCTCGTTAAGACGATTGCAGGCCTGGATGAAAAGTGTGTAACCACTTGAGCCCACACTCGTTGTTCTATGTGCGAAGCAGGTGTGACCATTTAAAAAAATTAGTTTTACTTTGCAATTATGAATTTTCTGCTTTTCTAGTCCTGTGGTTCTCAGTCTTGTCTGCACATTAGACTCACCAGGGACACTTAAAAAAAAAAAAAAAAAAATCCTGATGCCAAGTTGCACCCAGGCCAATTAAATCAAGTTTTTGTTTTTTTGACATCAGTTTTTAAAGCATTCCAGGTGGTTACAAATGTGCCACCAAGTTTGAAAACTAGCAATTCTCAAGTTGCATCAGAATCTGCTGGAAGGCTTGTAAGTCAGGTGTGATAATGCACGCTTATAATTCCAGTACTTGGGAAGTAGAGATGGGAAGATCACAGGTTCAAGACCAGTGTGGGTAACTTAGACTGCTTCAAGATAAAAAATTAAGAGCTGTGGGTGTAGTTCAGAGGCAGAATACCCCTGGGCTCAATCCTAGTAACACACACGCACACACACGTTGGTGGGCTCCAACATTGACTCAATAAACTGAAGGGTGGGAGGATCCAAAACTTTGCACTTCACACTTCTTGTATTTATTCTAAGGATGCTACCAATGCTCAAGACAATGTTGAATTCCTTTGAGAGTTAAAATTCTATTTTTTGCATGATAGGCATTGCACTAAATATTTTACTTAGTTATTAGCTCATTTAATGATTTTCACAAAGCTGTTTCATTCTTTCTTCAGGTCCCAGAAAAAGTGCCACTCCTGACTCCTGCCTACTGTTTAAAAAGGCACCTGCCCCAGATACTGTCACATTGTCGGTGTTTCCCTTGGGGCCCTAGCCAGCCTATACTCTTATTTCCTGTCTCTTCTAGTTGCATGTAAGCTGAAAGACGGCAGAAACTCTGTCTTCTTCACGCACTGCCCTGGATGCAGCAAGCTCTATACCCTTGCTGAGTCCATGAGTTCACAGAACCCTGAGGAGGAGGTAATATGGTCTACGCTTTACACATCAAGACATAGATATAGAAGAGTTAACTTGTCTAAGATGGTAATGGAAGAATTAAGATTCAAATTGTGTCCTGACCAGAGGTAGTATCTCAAACAACTCCAAGAATTGATCACCAGCCTTAAATGCAGAATCAGCTTCCTTTCCTAGCAATAAACTGAATTATTTATCTAAGAATGCCAATTATCTTGCCTTACTGACAGTAATCCAAAGCTAATTAAAAAAAAAAAAACAATAAAAACTCAAGGTCCAAATTCAAGTGGCCAAACCACAGAAACAATAGCAATTTCTTTCCTATTTAAAAACTTGACTGTCTGGTAAGCTGGATGTGGTGGCAACTGCCTGTCATACCAGCTGTAGGAGGCTAAGGTGGGAAGATGCTGGAGTCCAGAGTTTGAGGCCAGCCTAGGTAACATACCGAGACCCTATCTCCAAAACAGAAATGGAAACTGTCTGAACCAGAACTCTTACAATGCCCCAACGCTGGTTAAGTTTTCTCTCTCATAAAGTCATTAGACCAAGACCTTTTAATGTAAAATTCTGCTATTTGGAGGAAGAAAAATGACAAATGAATTTGAGCCATCAGCTTTTATTTAGCAAGCCAGTACAATTTATTCTGATAATGAATTAATACGTGCAGTTAAAATGGTTGGTGCTATCCAAGAAAAATGCTTCTGAATGTGTCAAGTAAATGCAAAATCCTCTAAACAGCTGGCAATGTTCAAACTCGAGAGTGTGGTAACACTAAATTATTGAAGGAAACTGAAGTGTTCATTCCTTGTAATTCATGATTTAGACAGTTTTGAGTTTATAGAAATTTCAACTGCGCTTTCAGTCCCTGAAGCTCCCATGCCTGAAATGAGGAATCCACAGCCTGGTCTCTGATCACAAAGCTACTCAGACAGAGCTTGGGTTCTTTCAGGGCTCAGAGGAGCTCCAGAAATGTCTGTAGGGCTACATAAGGCACATGAATCACTGAGAACTTGTCATTCCTGAAGGACCTTGGTTTTATTTCCTGCTTAATGCACAATTAATTCCTGGTTTGTTCTTTTGTGGTTCACATACTTAGTGACTTGGTTGCTTTAAAAGCAAAATCATTCCCATTGCTGCATCATATCAGTAATCACTGAC
>PVLC010039581.1:0-14223 GCA_004027655.1 Graphiurus murinus
GAAAGCTGGCTCCCCCAGACCTGCGGGAACTCGGAAAGCTGGCTCCCCTCGACCTGCGGGAACTCGGAAAGCTGGCTCCCCCAGACCTGCGGGAACTCGGAAAGCTGGCTCCCCTAGACCTGCGGGAACTCAGAAAGCTGGCTCCCCCAGACCTGCAAGGCACAGTCTGCTGTTTATGCAGATCCCCGGTGCGCTGGGTACCGTTCCCACGTGAGAAGCGCTGACCTACACAACCGAGGAAGTGCACCCCGAGGGCCTGGGGAGGGAAGACCAGTACCCGGTGCGCTGAGTCACTTCCTGCAGGGGCACAGCTCCACGATGCCTCCTTAAAGTTAAGAAAACACCGGGTTACCCACCTCTAGCCATAACTTAACAAGTGTCTGTGCAGCAGCTGCCTCTTGACTTCCTCATAAAACCAGCGAGCTGCTTATTAAGCCCTCATGCTGGGCCACATTGTTCTAGAGCTTCAGATGTTTTGATTCAATAATCCTCACAAACAACCCTATAGATGGCTCCTATTATTAACGGCGACTTACTAGCTAGGGTTCTGAGAGAAAGAATGGCGTAAGCAAAGATCACGACGGCAGAGCCAAAGACCCCGCTCAGCGGTGCTGGGTTCTCCACACTGCCGGTAGTTCGAGGGTTTCTTGCCAGGTGCTCTGAGCTCCAAAATAAATGCACATTCCCCAGTGCATAAAGGCTGTCTGTGGGCATGCACGCCCCCTGTTCTCTTAGCTCCCCAAGGGGCTCCCTGCTTCGGATTCGTTGGCTCCCTGGAGGGGGCGACCTGGTACAGCGCCTGGCTTCCTTCCAACCTCGTCTTCTCAAGCTCATCCTATTGCCCAACTGTTTCCCCAGCTCTCCAAGGAAGAACTCGAGAAAGGGTTACCAGTTAAACTCCAGCCAAAATCCAAAGGGGCCTGCCTACCGGGGAACGCGGACCCGCCCAGACAGCAACAAAAGCATCAGCTGCTTCCTGCCCAGCCTCACTGGGTGGGTGAGTCACCACTTTCTCTGCTCCAGCTGGGCAGGGCTCCTCCACCCCCTCCCAAAAGGCTTCCGCCTCAAATCCCCAGGCCAGCCTGGGAGAGGTGGAGAGCCGCCTCTCGGAGTCGGCTTTGAATCTCATGAATTAAAAATGACTGCACTTAAGGCCCTAAGTGGCCAGTAGCAGGGTTGGAATGAACTCCTCTGGCCTTTGGTGGACACCAAATGACCCACGTGCATTAGGCCCAAGCCGAGGAGGGGGGCTGGCCAGGGCCCCGGTGTGAGGCCAGCCGTGGTCAGTACGGGTATGGGGCATTTGCAACATTGCTGACACACCAAGGGCCTGCTGCAGCTCCTCCTCTCCTGCTCAGCTGCTTGTAAAGAGTAGACACTAAGCCGGGCGTGGTGGCGCACGCTTGTAATCCCAGCATTCGGGAGGCTGAGACCGGAGGATCCGGGTTCGCGGCCAGCCTCAGCTACCTAGTGAGGCACTCCGCAAATTAGTGAGACCCGGTTTCAAAAATAAAAAGAATAAAAAAATAGGGCTGGGGGTATAACTCGGAGGTAGAATGCCCCTGAGTTCAATCCCCAGTACCACAAAAAAAAAAAAAAAAAAAAAAAAAAAGAGTAGACACTAAATTCTGGAAGGGCCGAGACTGTATCTGCACACTCGTAGGTGTCCAGCAGAGGGCTCTGCATGCAGTCGGTGCTCAATAGATGTTGAGAGAAGAGATACAAATGCGTGGGAGTTACAGTCATTATTACTCAGTAGCTAAAAGGAGCTTCATGGTCCTTTGTAGCTCTCTATGATCTTTCTCCGATAAACTTAAAGTTACATTTTCCAGATGCTAAGTGCTTATGTTGGTCCTATTTAATAACTGGAAAGGCTGCAGTTGAATGAGGTTATGATTGGGCCACCACCCAATCTGGCAGGATGAATTCAGTCTTCTTGTTTGGACTTGGAAGCAAGCACGCGGATCTAAGAGGAAAGGGTGGATTGCAGCCAGGCACTTGCGGTGGCGAGTTAAGTCCATCTGAAGGTGACCTAGGCTTTGCTCTGGGGCTACGGAATTTATCGATTTATCAGGGGCAGATGCAGAGTGGATGGGCGGGGCCTGGGGCCTCTACTTTTCATGGGAAACCTGGAAAGGAAGGATGGGGGAGGGGCGGAGGGAGGACAAACCCAAGTCATGAAGAAGAACAAAATCATGTCATTTGCAGGGAAATGGATGGAACTGGAAAACATTATGCTAAGTGAGATTAGTCAGTTACAAAAAGTAAAAAAAAATGGTATGCTCTCCCTAATATGCAGAAGCTAGGGAGAACCTTAGATGAGCAAAGAAGGTGACTTAACTGAAGGTGATGGGGAGGAACCCCTAATGCACAAACATGTCAAAGTCAATCACTGAGCTGAACCTGAGAAGGAGGGAGGAGGAGGGAGTGGGGCGGGAACTGGGGAAGGGTTAAGTGAGAGATGTGTGCATGTATGCCTCTACCAGCTTGTACCTAACAAAGATGTATGATTATAATGCACCAATAAAAAAAACAACAGAACAAAACCAGAAGCAGGCCGGCTTTGTGGGGGGACTCGCGCCAGACTCATCCTAAAGATTTGCCGTTTCAGGGAGGGGACAGTCACTCTGGTTCTGCTTTCCTCCGGCTCCCACTGTGCCCGGCCCTTTGCTGTCCTGCTTCCTGCAAACATCCGCGTCCAGCTTTTCCCTTTCAGCCAGTGCGATGGAATAAGGGGGTCCCGTGTGTCTAGCTGGGACTCTGGTCCTTAAATGGCCTCACGCAAGAACTGGCATATTTGAGAGTTATCGTCTTCAGCGGGTCACTGTGCACAGAGGGACATTCCAGAAACCCGCCTGGAGGAGGCCATTAGCTCCTCGTCCCGGTGTCGCTGCCCCAGGCACGCAGCTCACGAGAACTGCTTGTGATGGCAGGAACCACCATGGCAGAGAAGCTGGTCTCTGTGCAACGACGTATGACTTGGAACTGTTCAAACTCTTTGTTGTGCTGAGAGAAGAGGATTGCGGGTTCGTGGCCAGCCTCAGCCACTTAGCAAGACCTTGTTTCAAAATAAAAATGAAGCTGGGCATGGTGGTGCACGATTGTAATCCCAGCATTTGGGAGACTGAGACTGGAGGATCCAGATTCATGGCCAGCCTCAGCTGCTTACTGAGGCCCTCTGCAACTTAGTGAGACCCTGTTTCAAAATAAAGAATAGAAAATAGGGCTGGAACTGTAGCTTAGAGGTAGAATGCCCCCAGGTTCCATCCCCAGTACCCCCCCCCCCAAAAAAAAAAGAAAAAAGAAAAGGGCTGGGGATGTAGCTCAGAGATAGACCAGGACCCAGACTCCTGGTTCAGTACGTTGTATCTGACAGATAAAGTGACCAGAGACTTTATTTATTTCTTTAGTGGCACTGGGGATGGAACCCAGGAACATTCTCCCTCCAAGGGACACCCCCAGCCCTATTTTTTTTTTTTTTTTTTTTTTTTTGCGGAACTGGGGATTGAACTCAGGGGCATTCTACCTTCGAGCTATACCCCCAGCCCTATTTTTTATTCTTTATTTTGAAACCGAGTCTCACTAAGTTGCAGAGTGCCTCACTAGGTAGCTGAGGCTGGCCCCGAACCCGGATCCTCTGGTCTCAGCCTCCTGAATGCTGGGATTACAAGCGTGCGCCACCACACCCGGCTCCCTATTTTGTTTTGAAATAGGGCTTCACTAGGTGGCTGAGAGTCTCCCTGAGTTGCCGAGGCTGACCTTGAACATGCACTCCTCCTGTCTCAGCCTCTGGACTCTTGGGGTTATAAGAGTGCACCACTGCACCTGGCTATGGCCGGAGACTTTAGACGACGTGTCCAGGTTTGTTTGGTTTGGTGGCTGCAGAGCTGGAATCTGAACAAAGTGCCTCAGCTCTCTCCTGGGTATCTTGCACTGGGCTGGGGTGGCTGTGTGGCGCGGTGGGGCCTCCGTGTGATGGGAAGTTCCTCTTCTGCCTGGGGAAGGCGTCCCATCAGGGCCGCCAAAGCCAACCAGGAACTTCCCAGGCTGCTGCATAGGAGGAACTTCAGACCGCCACCGTGTCCCTGGGTATTCTGCCGGTGCCTTCTCTTGAGAGCATCTGGGATTGACTGGATGGGTCCAAGGGACCCCAAGAGCAGCCGTTGGGGGGCAGAGGGCACATGGACAGGGTGAGAGCAGGAGAGGGTTTGGTGCGCTGCAGTTGGCTTTGAGGATGAAAAGGACTCGGAGCCCATACAGTAGTGACCTCTGGAAGCTGGGACTGACCCTGGCCCACAGCCAGCACAGACACAGACACAGACACAGACACAGGGTCATCGGTCTTAGAAGCACATGACAAGGAGCTAAATTCTGCCAACAGTTTGAGCAAAGCTGGAAGTGAAGTGTTCCTGAGAGCCTAGGCTGTCTGACCCTGATGTCGGCCCTGAGCTTTGGGAGACCCTAAGCAGAGTACGGAAGAAACCCACCCGGGCCCGGGACCGAAAAGAGTGTCGTGTTAGGCAGCTGGTTTGTGCTCATTTGTTTTTTTTGTTTTGTTTTGGTTTTTTTTTGCAGTACTGTGGATCGAACTCAGGGGCATTCTACCTCCGAACTACACCCCCAGCCCTATTTTTTATTCTTTATTTTGAAACTGGGTCTCACTAAGTTGCGGAGTGCCTCACTAGGTAGCTGAGGCTTGCCTTGAACCCGGATCCTCCGGTCTCAGTCTCCCGAATGCTGGGATTACAAGCGTGCGCCACCACGTCCGGCGTTTGTGCTCATTTTTTATGGTAGCAATAGAAAAAAAAATGCAGAGGTTCAAAAGGGCAGCATGAGCCGGGCGTGGTGGCATAGGCCTGTAATCCCAGCCCTTGGGAGGCTGAGGCAGAAGGATCACAGATTCAAGGCCAGCCTCAGCAACTTAGGGAAGCCTTCAGCAACTGAATGAGACTCTATTTAAAAATTTAAAAATAATAAAAAGGGCTGGGGGTATAGCTTGGAGGTAGAAGGCCCCTGAGTTCAATCCCCAGTCCCCCCCCCACAAAGGCAGCATGAAGATCTATCCTGCACCACCCCACCCCACTGCACCCCCTTATTTTTGAACCAGTGATCACTACTGCCCTCAGAACTGGCAAGCTGAGCCGGGGATGGTGGCGCACGCTTGTAATCCCAGCATTTGGGAGGCTGAGACCAGAAGATCCGGGTTCGAGGCCAGCCTTAGCTACTTAGTGAGGCATTCCACAACTTAGTGAGACCCTGTTCCAAAATAAGGAATTAAAAATAGGGCTAGGGGTGTAGCTCAGAGGTAGAATGCCCCTGAGTTCAATCCCCAGTACTGAAAAAAAAAAAAAAAAAAAAAAAAAAAAAGAACTGGCAAGCCTTTCCTCAGTCAACTGGTCCTTTTTGGTTCTCTGAGCAATGCAGTTGCTAAGCCCGGCCAAGCACTCCTGGGCGCAGTTCAGCTCATCGTCAGCGTCTGGATTAGAAAGGCACTGGGCCTGTTTCTCTGATGCCAGGACATTTATTTATTTATTTTGTGGTACTGGGGATTGAACCCAGGGGCATTCTACCTCTGAGCTATACCCCCAACCCTATTTTTTATTCTTCATTTTGAAACAGGGTATCATTAAGTTGTGGGGGGGGGGGCCTCACTAAGCAGCTGAGGCTGGCCTCGAACCTCCCGTCTCAGCCTCCCAAGTACTGGGACTACAAGTGTGTAACCACGCCCAGCTTATGTGGAGACTTTCAGTGATGGCGTCTTTATCTCTTCTCTGTCTGTGAGGTACCCAGAGTGAGACTTTCAGGTTAAGGAACCAGGGCTGCTGGGTAATATACAGGATGTCAGTTACATTTGAATTTCAATTTAAAAAGCCAAATAATATTTTAGTATGTTCCAAATGTGGTATAGGACATATTTACGCTAAAAAAGTTAGGTCCTGTTTTTTGTTTTTAAGTCTGGGAACTTTTTACGTCAAGAAACAGACATTAAAAGCTAGAGTTTAGGAGGACAAGTAAAACTTGCAAGGAAAGTAGTAAGCGGTGACCTAAATTCGATCTGGCCTCCCCTTTCTGGGACAAATGTCCTTTGTTCCTGCTAACACCAAACCTGGTATCAGGAGAGGATCTTATGTCAGATGCTCACCGTGCAGCAGGAGTCCCGATCGTCAGCAGGGTGTCCACGTCTCCGAACCTACATTCCAAAGCGAATGAAAAGGCCGGCTTCCTCTTAACGTAGGCGGGGATCCCGGAGCAGGTGGGAGACCAGCCCAGTCTGGCTTCCTTGCCAAGGCGGGTGCCACAGTGCAGATCTTTATGTCCCCAAGGGCCTGGACCAGCCCGGGCACTACTGGGAGGCGGTGAACCCTTGAGAGGTGGAGCTTCAGGGGAGGGAGCCAGGTCACTGTGCAACCTGACGGCCCTGAGGAGACACTACCCTTGGCATCTCCGTCTCCGTTTCAGAGGAGGAAACGAAGGCCCCGGGTGGTCCAGTAACTGGCTCTAGTTCACCTGCTAGCACGTGGCCGGACATGGCTGGGTTCAGAGCCCTTGCTGGTAACCATCGCACTACACTTTCTGTGTGCCAGAGTCTCTTTTCCTTGTCTCATTTAATCTTCCTTTTTTGGGTGTGGGTAGGGTACTGGGGATTGAATCCAGGGACAGTCTCCCTCTGAACTCAACTCCCAGCCCTTTATATATTTTTAAATAGGGTCTCGCTGAGTTGACGAGGCTAGCCTCGAACCTGTGATCCTCTCATCTCAGCCTCCCAAGTACTGAAATTACAGGTGTGCACCACCACTTAATCCTCAGTTTCCAAAGTCCATGAAGTCAGAATTCCTACAATCCTTCCCATCTGTCTGTGTGATCAGCGGCCAGTAGTAGAGAAGCCCATTTCTGAGAACAAAGAATAAGATGGTATACAGGTATTAAAACTTCTCCGAATCTTAGCAACATTGTATTTATTATTAATTTGTCCTAGAGAGGGCAAACCTCACAGGTCTGACTCCATTTGGCACTCTCATGCTTCAGGGCATCATTTGTTCCAGAATGTTCCCTGGGGTCTCAGAGAAGTTCCATCCCCCCTTCCGGAGGAGCTGCCTTTCTGGCGTCTCTCAGAAACGCTCTTCTGTTCCGCAGGAAGGGTGAGTGCCCCTGAAACAGGGTCCCAGGAGACAGGTTTTGGCCAGCTCCTGTGACACAGCACTCTCTCTCTCTCTCTCTTTTTTTTTTTTTTTTGGTGACAAATGAATCAGACTCCATTAAAAACACTGATGCCAAAAAGGGAGAGAAAATAAATAAATAAAGACGCTCTGGCGCGACCTCGGAGGAGCTTCTTTGTCTTGGTTCTCGGGCCCAGAGGGGAAGTTGGCGGCTCAGGGTACCCGGAGAGGAGATAAGAGGCACAAAGCAGGGTGCGGCCCCGAGCTGAACTGGGGTGACAGGGACCGGGCAAAAATGCCACACTCCACTCTGCTCTCAGCACCCCATGTCACCCCTCCGGCCATTCCCACGCCTGTGGCCCACTTTCCGAACAACTTTGGGAGGGACGCAGCAGCCACGTTTGAAATAAATCATTCCGTGACTCAGACTGTTAATCTCTGTTTTGACAACCAACAGCAAGTCCTTGGGACTTTCGCTTACATTAGTATAAAAATATAATGGACTGCAAAGGTCTCCTAAATTTACCCTTCCGCCCCAAGAAACAGTCAGTTGTGTGCAGGCAAGAAAGTGGGTTCCAGCTGGGCATGTTAGTGCGTGCCTGTAATCCCAGGACTTGGGAGGTTGAGACAGGAGGATCACAGGTTAGAGACCAGCCTCCTCAATTTAGTGAGAGCCTGTTTCAAAATAAAGAAATAAAAAGGGCTGGGGGTGTGGTTCAGAGGTAGAATGCCCCGGGTTCAATCCCCAGTACTTCTACCACAACTACTACTACTAGTACTGCTACTACCGTTACAGCAAAGCAGAGCAGCTTGTATTTGGAGGCAGTTTCCAGCTGGAGGCTTGGGGAAGATTCTAAGGACAGAGCCTCTGCATTCGACATCCTCTGTAAGTGGCAGTGATGACATCACACACTTTGGGAGGTTGTGGTGATCCAATGGGAGGACCCCAGGTACACAGCAAGTGCAGGCGAGTTCTGTTTGTGATAAACACAGAGCTTCAGAGGAAAACACAAGAACAGGAGAAAGTCCCTGATCCTGCAGGACTGACTTCCTGCCTTCCTTCTTCCTCCCTCCCTCCCTTCCTTCCTTCCTTCCTTCTTTACTTCTTTCTTTCTTGGAATTGAACCCAGGGGTATTCCATCTCTTACTTACACCCCCAGCTCCTTTTATTTTTAACTTGAAACAGGGCCTCACTAAATTGCTGAGGCTGGCATTGAACCTGCAATCCTCCTGTCTCAGCCTCCCAAGTACTGGGATTACAGGCATGTGCCACCATGCCTGGCTAGGAAGATTTTCTTAAATATTTCCTTTAAATATATCCAAACACATCAGACATTGTTTTCAACTTTGCTCAACTATTAAACATACATTTAGAAAATTCCTGAAGAGAAGGAAAGTCTACTTTTTTTTTTTTTTTTCCTGATACTGGGGATTGAACCCAGGGACACTACCTCCAAGCTATACCCCCAGCCCTATTTTATTCTTCATTTTAAAACAGGGTCTCACTAAGTTGCAGAGGGCTTCACTAAGTAGCTGAGGCTGGTTGCAAACCTGCGATCCTCCTGTCTCAGCCTCCCAAGTACTGTGCCACCACGCCTGGCTTTTTTTTTTTTTTTTGAAGGGGGTCTTTACTTTGTTGCTCAGGCTGGCCTTCAACTCCTAGACCCAAGTTATCCTCCTGCCTCAGCCTCCTGAACATCTGGGACAACATGATGCGTTCACCTACATGTTTTGCTTTATAGTCTTTTTTTTTCCCTTTTCATTTTCTTGGTACTGGGGGTTGAACCCAGGGGGCATTTTACCTCCAAATGACACCTCCAGCCTTTTTATTTTGTTTTGAAATAGGATCTCACTAAGTTGCTGAGGGCCTCTCTAAGTTGCTGAGGCCAACCTGTGATCCTTCTGTCTCAGCTTCCCAAATAGTGGGATAACAGGCAGGCACCACCATGCCCAGTTGTTTTTTTTCTTCTGGCCCTGAGAATGGAACCCAGGGCCTTGGACATGCTAGCACTCTGCCACTGAGCCACGCCCAGGATGCACATACACTTTAGTGAACAGATTTTGAGGTACAAAACACAAAATTCGAGAAGCCAAGCCAAGCACTGCCGCAGGGAATGCAGCAAAGCCCGGGGTTGAGGGCAGCAGGGCGCCACAGGCCCTCGGAAGGGAGAGAACTGCAGAGGGCGCCGCGTTGACTCCATTTCAAGTTTACTCTGCTTTAGAGAAGTCCAGGTTTCTGGGCCTCCCCTCTAAAGAGCCTTCAATGGGTCTATTATAATCTGCATTTTTGTTTTCAAATATATTTTAAAAATTTTAGCGGGACCGGGGTATGGTGGCACATGATTGTAATCCCAGTACTTGGGAGGCTGAGACAGGAGGATCGCAGGTTTGAGGACAGCCTCAGCAAATAGTGAGACTCTCATCAGCCTAGCAAGACCCTGTTTCCAAATAAGAAATAAAATTGGGCTGGGGGTATAGCTTGAAGGTAGAGTGTCTCTGGGTTTAATCCCCAATACTTCACACACACACACACACACACACACACACACACACACACACTGAAACAGAAGCTGGACATGGTGGTACACACTTGTAATTCCAATACTTGGGAGACTGAGACAGGAAGATCACAGGTTCGAAACCAGCCTCAGCAATTTAGTAGGTTCTCTGAACTTACTGAGACCCTGTTTCCAAATAAAAAATAAAGTAGGTCTGAGGGTATACCTCAGAAGTAGAATGCCCCTAGGTTCCATCCCCAGTACCAGGAAGAAAAAAAAAAAAATTGAAACAGGATCTCACTAGGCTGCTGAGAGTCTTTCTATGTTGCTAAGACTAGCCTCAGACCTGCAATCTTCCTGTCTCAGCCTCCCAAGTACTGGGATTACAGGTACACACCATACTCAACTGAATCTACATTTTTTTTTTTTTTTTGCAGTACTGGGGATTGAACCCAGGGGCATTCTACTTCCAGGCTACACCTCCAGCCCTATTTTTTATTCTTTAGTTTGAAACAGGGTCTCACTAAATAGCTGAGGCTGGTCACGAACTTGGATCCTCCGTCTCAGCCTCCCAAGTACTGGAATTACAAGCCTGCGCCACCACACCAGGCTCTGAATCTACATTTAAAAAAAAAAAAAAAAAATCCTCCACTGGATAATTTCTATTTCCTTTTCAAACCCTTTCTGGCTCCTTCTCCATCAACCTCACGCCCCAGGGGTTTGACATTAGGAACCGCATTAACTGGGCTCGCTTGCCCAGTTAAGAAGCTGAGCGGGAGACCGGAGGGTGGAGGAGCGGGAGGTGGGGTGGGGTGGGGCGGTGGCTGTGCTCCCTGCCGCAGGCTGGGTCCTCTCCTAAGCTCCTCCCTAGTTCCCTCTAGCCCTCCTCTTTCTCACTCCCCCAAGCCCAGGGTGCTCAGCGTGCACCCAGCACCAACAGGCTAGGTGGGAGCACCCAGCACGCCTACTGCAGCACCCCCAAGAGGTTCTAACGTGTAACCAAGGTCAAGAACGACTGTGCTTGGCCAGGGGCGTCTGCCAAAACGCAGAGGCCGGTCGGGCCGTCTGAGGCGGGTTCTGAAATCCTGTGCCAAACAACAACTCCAGCTGACTCATGTGCCCGTTAACCTCGGTCCAACTCAACAGATGGAAAATGAAATCCAGAGAGGTAAAGCAACTTACCTGAGAACACACAGCACCCAGGTCTCCCAAGTTGAGCCCTCACCTCGGGCAGTGCTGATGTCACAGTCTGGACAGCTGAGACAGTCCCTGGAAGTGACAATGCCAAGTCAGAAAACTCGGTAGCAGCAGCAGCCTGGGTGTCCTGGCGGGTCGCTCCTCTGCACACGCACACAGGAGACCCCAGGAGGAAGGACACTTCCTGGGGTGCAGCGGCAGCTGGGGGCGGCTCCCCTGGGAGCATCGTGGAGGGAGGGAGAAGGACCAGGTGGCACCGGCTCTCCCCGAGGCCCCGTCTCCAGACTAAGTTCTGCAACATTTGGGTCGCTGGAAACCTGCTAACGGTGTCACATTGGAGCCAGCTTGGGGCAGGAAATGACACGCTGGTGTCCTCTGATTCCGACTCCCGAGCTGGGGCTCCCTGTCAGACCGGAGAGCCTCCCAGCAGGTGCCTCCTAAGGTAGATTGTTGGCGAGAAAGGCCAGCAGGATCCCCTCTCTGGGTCCGGATTTGGCCACATGGCTTTTCTTGGTTAGTGGGACAAAACAAATCTGCCACCAGCAGAGGTGTGACAAAGGCTTTCCCAGTTGGGTTTTCCTTGGAAACGCCCAAGAACACCCTGTGATGACGCCAGGCTGGTCTCCAGGAGGATGCGGGTCCTGCAGGAGCACAGATAAGACATCCCAGAAGAGGGCCTCATGCCCCCAGGCCCAGCAGCCAGCCACCCAGACATGAGAGGGAGGCCACATCGTCACTGCCAGGCTCCCAAAAACACCCTCGGGAACCCCGCCGAGGTCAGCAGAGCCAGCCCAGAGCCCGAGGACCACCCAGCTGGCCCGGAGCTAAATCAAACAGCTATTGGTGGTTTAAGCTGCTAAGCTGCGGTGCGGTTTATTACACAACCAGAGATAATGGAGACACCTGCAAACGCCGCAGCTCAGCCGGAAATATTATAAACTCCTCGAGGCCAAGTCACGTCTCTTGACGCACCGTCCCTGATGGCAGAGGGTCAGACGCACCGCGATCCACCTGTCATCTCAGGGAATACCAGGCAGCCGTTAGAAGGAGCCATTAGATCTGTCCCCATGGGTTTAAAGCAGAGAGAGAGAGACAGACAGACAGACAGACAGACAGACAGACATGAGCAAAAGGGAAATCACAGAGTGCTGAGTCTGCAGTAAGACCCCACTTGTCAGAGGATGACAGAATCCCTTGCACGTGTGTTTGATTATCTGAGCCAGGAGAAAAATGAGGCAGGACGAAGCCCGGGGGGGGGGGGGGGGGGGGGGGGGGGGGGGGGGGGGGGGGGGGGGGGGGGGGGGGGGGGGGGGGGGGGGGGGGGGGGGGGGGGGGGGGGGGGGGGGGGGGGGGGGGGGGGGGGGGGGGGGGGGGGGGGGGTCCTGCTGGGAAGAGGGAAAATGGAAGCATGGGTAGGGGAGAAAGAAGAAAGGAGTGCATCTGAATGTGCTAAATGCACCCAGAGGCCAGGTGTGGTGGTGCACGCCTGTAACCCCAGTGCTTGAGAGGCTGAGAGGAGGGTCACAGGTTCGAGACCAGCCTTGGCAACTCAGTGAGAACCCTGTTTCAAAAAAGATGAAAATAAAAGAGGCTGGGGGTATGGCTCAGAGGTAGAATGCCCCTGGGTTCAATCCCCAATACCAATATAAATAAATAAAACAACTAAAAAGTACTCCCAAAGTCCGCATGAGCCTCCTTATGTAAAAGCCTTCATTTTTTTTTTTTTTTTTTTTTTTTTTTTTTTGTGGAACTGGGGATTGAACTCAGGGGCATTCTACCTTCGAGCTATACCCCCAGCCCTATTTTTTATTCTTTATTTTGAAACCGAGTCTCACTAGGTTGCGGAGTGCCTCAGTAGGTAGCTGAGGCTGGCCGCGAACCCGGATCCTCCAGTCTCAGCCTCCCGAATGCTGGGATTACAAGCGTGCGCCACCACGCCCGGCTAAAAAAGCCTTCATTTTTATTCATGCCTAAACAGTTCCTGAAATGTTAGTCTTTAAACTGTTAGTAAGAAATTGAATGTCTCGGGTGATAGGATTTCCATGATTCTTTTCTTTAAGCATTGTTCAAATTGTATATTTAGTACCTGGAGTATTTAATGTATTTAACAATACCTAAAGCTCTTTTCCCATGGGGTCAGGGGGGAGTGCCCCACACCTACAGCAGGTCAGCGTGCAACAGAAGCACCTGTGCCTCCTCTTCAACCTCCAGTGCTGGGCCCGCCCGAGGGCTGCTTCAGCCTCTGGGCACCGGGACCCGGCATCCACGCCATCGGTCGGTGAGCGCCCTGGCCATGCTAGCTTGCGCTCAGTGTGAGAACCCGCTCAGCTCCTGCAAAACGGAGGCCCAGCAGTGCTTACTGAAGATCATCGGGCAGTGAGGCTGAAAAGCCGTGTGCCGCAAGGCATGATGGGCATGGGTCTGTGTGCCGGTATTGAAAAGTTGCTCCAGTATTGATTTCCAATAAAAATGCAAAAAGTAGTCAGAGTGTGGGTGCCACACAGGCACTCAGACAAGGAGGGGCTGCTGCAGCTTTGCTGTTACACTTCAAAACCCTTTCTCCCCTCTCTCTTCCCCTGATGTTAACCCAGAGTAAGAATATAGAGGCAATTAAAACCTTTAGCCCAAGCTGGGCGTGGTGGCGCATGCTTGTAATCCTAGCATTTGGGAGGCTGAAACTGGAGGATCCGGGTTCGTGGCCAGCCTCAGCTACCTAGTGAGGCCCTCCGCAACTTAGTGAGACCCTGTTTCAAAATAAAGAATAAAAAATAGGGCTGGGGTGTAGGAGGTAGAATGCCCTTGAGTTCAATCCCCATTAACACACACACACACACACACACACAAATAAATAAATACAAAATAAAACCTTTAGTCCTAAAAATATAGAGAAGCAACTAAAAGCCTTGAGATCACGGTGATCCTTCCTGGCACAGTCTAAAGCTGTAAGCTAGCCAGGGCCTTAGGCCTTGCTCTTAGAAGTTCCACACAGCTGCAATGGCTACAAGCGATGTCTCTTTCCCTCCTCTTCTTTGTGATTCAGCCTTGGTGTGTAAACTGTAAACTCCCTGCGTTACTTCAAAGCACACAACGGATACAGCAGAGGTAGAGAAAAGATAGATCATTAGAGCCAGGTGTGGTGGCGCATGCTTGTAATCCCAGTACTTGGGAGGCTGAGACTGGAGGATCCGGGTTTGCAGCCAGCCTCAGCTACTTAGTGAGGCACTCCGCAACTTAGTGAGACCCTGTTTCAAAGTAAAGAATAAAAAAATAGGGCTGGGGGTGTAGCTCGGAGGTAGAATGCCCCTGGGTTCAGTCCCCAATACCACAAAAAAAAAAAAAAAAAAAAAAAAAAAAAAAAAAAAAAAAAAAAA
>PVLC010039582.1:0-14223 GCA_004027655.1 Graphiurus murinus
TGTTTACCGGAGATTGAACCCAGGGGCATTCTACCTCCATGTTACACCCCCAGTCCTTTTTATTTTTTGTTTTGAAACAGGCTCTTGCCAGGTTACTGAGACTCTCACTAGATTGCTGAGTCTCCCTAACCGGCTGAGGCTGGTCTCCAACCTGGGATCCTCTTGTCTCAGACTCCCAAGTACTGGGATTACAGGCCTGCGCCACCACACCCGGCTTAAGCAGTTCCAACTTTACTGTGTCGACCTAGGGGTCAGCAACCGTTTTCTGCAAAGGGCCAGAGAACAAATATTTTTATGCCAGGAGGCAAAATCAAGGCTATTACATAGGAACTTCAAAACAATTTACAGAGCAAGTGGGGAAATTCCTGCGCTACCCTTCCCCATTTGTTTAAGGTGGATCTTTCTGGCAGCCCTGGGCTAGAGTCACGGAGTCCTTCTCAGGGCACAGGAGACAGGCTTGAGGGGGAAGGGCCTGGCCAGTGGCCGGTCAGTTTCATCCTCAGCCCTAGCGCTGCCTGGATCACAGCGAGCCCTCTCTCCTCCTGCGGAGGTTGGCAGTCTCCATTTGGCAGCTGGCTGGAGGTAAGGCAGGTGCACAAGAGTCCCCAGCACCCACGATGAGAGTCCACGGCTGGTCCCAGCAGGTTCCAAAGTAGAGTCCCCGCGGTCCCCAATGTTGGAGTCACTTGCCCTTCTCGGTGCATCCCTTCAGGCCGTGATCACGCTGTCCCTGCACGTGGAGCCTTTACCATTGTCACCAGGGGTCCCTGAGCAGTGACCAGGCACAGCTCAGGGCTGGGGAGCCTGACGTGTTAGAAATAAATTCCCATGGCATCATAAGAAAAGACACATTTTCGGAAGTGGCTCAGCAAGGCGAGTTTACTTTTTGCAAAAAGGGATCTGCCACCAGTAAAGTTAGGTAGGCAGGAACGGTGTGGCAGAGAGCTGCTGGGTATTTTATTTCTAGTGCGGGGCTCCTATATGTCGAAATGCACGGGACCCAGAATAGCCAAAACAATCCTGAGAAAGAATAAAGTTGGAAGGCGCACAATTCCTGATTTCAATAAGCATGCCAGGGCAATTCAATGGGAAGACTCTTTTGACAAATGGTGCTGAAACCATTGGCTAAGCACATGCAAAAGAATGGGGGTGGTCCTCTACTTCACGAAGATTTACTCCTGTGCTTTCCTTTGAGAGTTCTACATCTAGGTCTGTGACCCATTTGGGGTTAATTTTTACATATACACAACTGTGAAACAACAACTGAGCATGAACGTGAGTATTTAATTCTAGACCCTCAAATCTCCATATATCTATTCTTGTGCTAGTAATACCAGAATCCTGATTATTGTAGCTTTAGAGTAAGTTTTGAAACTGGAAATTATGACTTTTCCATTGGTGTACATATATCCAAGAGAATGAAAACATATATCCATATCAAATGTGTACATGAATGCTCATAGAAGCATTATTCATGATAGGCAAACAGTGGAAACATCCCAAGTGTCTATCAACAGAGGGACAGATAAATAAAATGTGGAATATCCATAAAATGGAATATTACATAGCAATAAAAAAGGAATGAATCACTGGCTTCATGGATACGTGATTTACGGGCAAATCTTAAAACATGCTAAGGGAATGAAGCCAGTCACAGAGGATCACATATTCCATTTATGTGAAATGTCCAAAACAGGCAAATCTATGCAGACAAAATGTAGATTATTAGTTGCCTAGGGCTGGAGTCAGGGCTAGTATAGGGAATGACTGTTGATAAATACAGGATTTTATTTTCAGGTGATGAAATGTTTTAAAATTAGATTGTGGCAGGTGATAGCTTGACAACTCTAAAACACTAAAAAACCACTAAATTGTTCACTTTAAATGGATTCAGCTGGGCATAGTGGTGTCTGCCTGTAATCCTAGTACTTTGGAGGCTAAGACAGAAGAATCTCAAGTTGGAATTGAAGGCAGCCTCAGCAACTTAGCGAGACTCTGTTTCAAAATAAAAAATAAAAAAAGGTTGGAGTTGTAACTCAGAGGTAGAATGCCTCTGGGTTCAGTCTCTAGTACCTACCCCCAAAACAGATTCAATTTTCTGGTATGTGAATTACCTCTAAATAAAGCTATATGTTAAGAATAAAGAACCATTAGAGACTTTCTTCTTTCTTTTTTATACTGGGGATTGAACTCAGAGGCATTCTACCTCTGAGCTACAGCCCCAGCTCTATTTTTATTTTTTATTTCGAAATGGAATCCCACAAAACTGCTGAGGGTTTTACTAAACTGCTGAGGCTGGCCTCAAACCTATGAGGTCCTCCTGTCTCAGTCTTCCAAGTACTAGGATTACAGGCAAGCACAACCATGTCTGGCTAATCAGAGGCTTTCTAAAAGGACAAAAACTTTATTTGCAAAAATATGCAAATTATTGACTGGCTTGTCATCTACTACTGAAATTAAAGAAACTTTCCTTTACGTAAATCCATGTGAATTTACTTACACTTGAATTCCTGTCTTTCTGGTAGCTGCTTCTCAATGTACAAAGTAGTCAGTAAAAGAGGTGCTAATAAATATGAAAGACCTACAACTACCATAGTAAGTAAAGAGGGGCAATATATACATCTATATAAAATACTTACTGTCTACAGAGCTCTGTGCTGGCAAACAACTTCAACCCTCCGGAGTGTTGTGCTCAACCATGGAAACTGACCCCGCCTCCCTCAGGAAAGCCTGCCAGTCAATGTCAGCTGCCCCAGGCTACTCGTGGAGCTGGCTGCACCCTTCCTTCACGTTGAAACTCTTGAGCAATTGCACCTCCGACTTTAGCCCAACTGTGGTTGGTGGTCCTCAAGAGGTTCTTTCAAATAGCATTTGATTGCAAAAGATTAAAAGTAGCCAAAGTTTGTCAGCCTAGGAGGCTGCGAAGACTACTGCTTAGGACAGAGGAGATATTAACCCCCACAGGGCAGTCAGAAAAGTGTGGTCCCTCATGCTGAGCCAGGGCTGAGTCTTGGGCAAGATCCTTAACAATAAAAGGAACTTTTAGCCGGGCGTGGTGGCACACACCTGTAATCCCAGTACAGGGCAGGCTGAGACAGGAGGATCTCAAGCTGGAGGCCAGCCTTAGCAACTTAGTAGAACTCTGTTTCAGAATAAAAAAATTTTTAAAAAGGGTCAGGCATGCAGCTCAGAGGTAGAGTGCCCCTGGGTTCAAACCCCAGTACCAAAACATAAAATAGAAGGAAATTTTAACAACTTTTTCTTAGGGTTATTAAAGATGACTAGCTGAACTAATTCATGAAGCACATGGTACAAAGTAGATGCTTAAACAAAACAGAAGGGACAGTTAACATCTCCAGGTGGTTTCTACCCCACCCCTCGCTCTAAGAAAACATCTATATTTGTGATGATGCTAACCTCAAATCTTTTTTCTTCCTTCTCCTCCCTCCCTTTCTTTTCTTTCCCTTTGTCCCTCTGTCTTTCCCTCCATTCATTTGTCTCCCTACCTTTTTCCCCATATATATTTGTGAAATGCTCTTTCTACAAGCCAGATACCATGCTGAGCCGCGCTCTGTAGAGAACAAAACACTCACTGTTCTCATCTTCTTTTGAGTTTATAGTTCAGAGGAAACGGCAGAGGGTGAACAAGAAAGCAAATAAAATGCCTGTGTCCAGACATTCAGCCTTTGTAGCCTCTCTTGTGGACCAGGAGATGCGCTGGCTCAACTGCCTTTGGGTGATAAAGTCACAACAAATTGTTTTTGAGCGTCTGATCATGCATGTGAAAAAGGCCATATATTTCTTTTCAGAGGCATTAATCGGCTTAAGGAGGGGAGATATTGCACATATAAAACATAACGGTGTTCAAGGCTATAAGACCTAGCATTCAGGAGTAGGTGGGTGTGTCGGGCATCCTCTGTTCCTCCCATCAGATCCGCTCTCCAGCATTCCCCACCCCGGAGGCTGACCTGTATGGATAGCATCCAGGACCCCAGAGTGGCCGCCTTCCAGTTGGGCCTGGACAATTTCCAGCAAGGAATTGGAGGATGGGTGGAGAATTTGTTTGGGATATGTACTCCCTCGGCCTCCTTCCTTCCCGGTTCCCAGGGTTTGTTGTGAAGAGCACAGCTCGCCTGGTCCTTCTCCACAGAGATACCTTGGGCAAGTCCCATTCCCTGACTTCTGCTCTTGTTCCTTCAAGCCTATGGGTGGTGAGGGCTCTTGGTGTTGTTCACTCAGAGGCGCTGAACTATACCTCAACTATACCTCGCTGCATTTCCTGAATTCTTCTGTCACCTTGCCAATAGTCCCTTTATTAAACAGTCATCAAATAATCCATGGTGGTGCATGCTAATGGCCCCAGTTCTTGGGAGGCTCAGACAGGAGTATGGCAGGTTCAAGGACAGCCTCAGCACCTTAGCGAGACTCTCAAGAACTTAGCAAGATCCTAAAAATAAAAAATGAAAAGGGGATGGAAGTGTAGCTCAGAAGTAGAATGCCCCTGGGTTCAATCCCCAGTATCAAATAATAGTCGTCATTATCATCGTCGTCATGATCACCATCATGCAGTTGGAGCATACTACATGCTTCCTCCCAGAAACCAGACCAAGAAAGTAGGCATCCTCCTAGCAAAGGGAATGGATGCCACAGCACAGGACAGTTGGAGGTAAATTGAATCAAATATGGGAGAGCTAAAGCAAAAGGTGGTTGAGGCCAGATCCTGCCAGGGCACAACGCCACCTCCACGTAGCTGGACGTTCATTCTCCCAGAGGACTATGGGAAACATTGACTCAGTTTCTGAATGGGGAAGAAAAATGATGACAAGTACATCACTGAGAGAAGTAATTTTGCCACAAGAACATAAATTATATTATGGGGCAAGAGATACCCATGTAGTTAGAAGACAAAGCAATGCATATACTCTGACCCCCCGCCCAAAGTCCATTTCTAGATATTTATAAGAAACAAATAATTAAGAACATGCACAAAAACTGAACTGCAAGGACATTCACCGAAGTGCCATTTCAAAAACTAAAAATTGTAAGTGGGACAAATATTATATAGGCTTTCCAACTGATCCTGTAGACGTGTGTATACTGGCTTAGTAAAATATTAGTATTATATCACTAAATGAAAAGAGCAACCTTATTAAAATGATCAGTAACGCCAATGTATATGTGTAGGTTTGTTTGTGGAGAAACGCTTCAAAGACTGTGTGTATAGATTTAGTAATAAACACCGTCATTCCTATGATGAGCACTCATGATTTGCATAAACAAAGTACTTTGTGACTATCGGAGGATATAGCCTCCAAGGGCCTTAATTAGCGTGGTGACAACCTAAACGGGGGAAGCAAATGGATGACATTGTGCATGGAAAATCAAGTCACTCAGCAATAAAGGAGCCGAGCGACTGACTCACAGTGTCCCTGAGAGGAACCTGGGAGCTAGACTTAGTACAAAGCCACCCACATCTCGTTATTGTCATCAATGACACGGGGAAGGAAAAATGACCTGGAAACTGGTTCGGCAAGCCAGACCATGGAGTCCAGTTACCAAATACAGTGCAGACAAGGCAACTGTGACATCCAAGGTTCTGGAGTCCCTAAAGAAACCAATTCCACCAAGAGGAACAAAGGCCAAGCCTGGCATGGGAGCATCCACTTTAGAATTGGCTAAACTATTGACTACAAGATGCTTTCTCTTCTCTTGACTTCAGAAACCTGCAGGTATAGCTAGCCCAGACCTGGTGTCCCCTGAAAGTGTTTCCCTGTGAACTCCTGGAATGCACTGTTCTCTGACCACGACATCCTACCTGCTCACTGTGGCCGCTCTGTCTCGGAGCAGGTTTTCCCCAAGCCACCGAAACCATCAGAGTCTTTCAGTTCTTCCCAGATGATCATGTACATTTGATATATGTAAACGACCTCTCCCATGGGTGTATGTGTAATTTATAGACACATTAAAATATGTGTCTGTGTGTGTGAGCATCTATCAAGTGCTCAGCTTTCCTGCCAAACACTGTTCTAAGAACTTTTCAATCCTCAGGACCACCCTAGGATGAAAGTGCTATTATTTGCTTTTCTTTTTCCTTTTCCTTCTTCTTTTCTTTTTTTATGATCCTGGGGATTGAACCCAGGGGCATTCTACCTCCAAGCTACACCCTCACCCCTATTTTATTTTCAAACAGGGTCTCCCTAAGTTACCATGTACTAGCCTCAATCCTGTGATCCTGTCTCAGACTCCCAAGTACTGGGATTACAGGTATGTGCCACCACATCTGGCAGGAATATCATAGAAGAAATCCTCACTTACTGTGTTTGTACCCTCATCTCTACTCCTTAGTGACTCTCTGCTGTCACTTCTGTAGACAATTATGTTGATTTTAAATCACCAGCGAGCTGGGCATGGTGGCACATGCCTGGAATCCTAGTACTTGGGAGACTGAGACAGTAAGATTGCAGGTTTGATGACAACCTCAGCAATCTAGTGACACCCTGTTTCAAAATGAAAAAATAAAAAGGGCTGAGGTATAGCTCAGGGGTAGAACACCCTTGACTTCAATTCCTAGTAAAACACCCCCCCCACACACACACACCCAGACACACACACTCACTACCTGATAAAAAGGATGAGCTTGGCCTGGTTTTGCTCTTTCCTGTCCACTGTGGCTCCTCTACCCTCCTGCCATGTTATGACACAGCACAGGGGCTGTCACTAGATGCCACTGTCATGATCTTAGACTTCCCACCTTCAGAATCATGAGCCCAAAACACTCAGATTCCTTATGATTTGCCCAGTCTGTGGCATTCTGCTATAACAACAGAAAATGGACTAAAACACGATGGGAAGTCACGAGTACAGAATTAGAGATGGCGGAGGTGACTCTTTGGGAGAAGACAGGTGAATGCCAACGCCACTGCTTCTGCAAAAGCTCTCAAGTAGTGCTTTGATTATTTATTTATTTATTTATTTATTTATCTATTTATTTATTTATTTTGTGATGCCAGGGATTGAACGTAGGGATATTCTACCTCCAAAATACACCCTCAATCATATCCTTTTTTATTTTTTTATTTGGAAACAGCGTCTGGCTTAGTCGCTGAGGCTGGCTTCGAACCCACAATCCTCCTGTCTCAGCCTCCCAAGTACTGGGATTATAGGAGTGCACCACCAGGCCTGGCTCAAGCATTGTTTTTAATACATGGCCAGAAATTAATTTTATATCGGCTATGTATGTGCATATGTAATGGAAATAAATGTTCAATGCAAAAACATTTATTTGCACTTTGAAATCTATCCTGTTTCAGAGGGAAAAAATTGCCCTAACCACATAGATTTTACAAGTCATTAATGACACAAAACCTACAATTTAAAAAAAAATCATCCTCAGGGCTTTCAAATTCAGTACATCCAGAATTGTGTTTGTTGCCTCACTTTTACAACCTGTTCATTTTCCTTCCTCAACTAAAACTAATTGTTCCATCAGTCATCTGGAGGAGTCCCCATCTAGAAATCCAGGGCCTTTTGCAACTTGTTCCCCTTTTTATGTTTTATGTTCTTTTCAGCTCTCTCTCTCTCTCTCTCTCTCTCTCTCTCTCTCTCTCTCTCTCTCTCTTTCCCTGTGTATGTGTGTATATATGTGTGTGTATGTATATGTGTATGTATATATAGGTATACATTTAGATATACAAAGTCTTTTTACCTCTGATTTAGAACGCTAATTCTTTTTTATTTATTTTGAAACAGGGTCTCGCTAAGTTGCTGAAGCTGGCCTCCAACCTGGGATCCTCCTGTTGCAGCCTCCCAAGTACCAGATTTACAGGTGAGTGCCACCAGTCCAGCTGATATCACTAAACAGTTCCCACTGTTAGTCTCCTGCTTTACATCATCACTTCTCGCTCAATTGCCTCCTAATCCGTCTCTTGTGTTTGGTTTCTCTAGTCTCAATTCATCTCTTTCTGCATAAAATGATCTTCCAGATATGTCATGGTACCTCTCTGCTTAAAAACTTTCATGCCCATAAAGTTTTTTTTCCATTCAGATAGCATTTATTGGACAGCTATCTGTACTGGATGCAGGAAAACAAAAGTGGCATGGTTTCTGTCCTGGAAGTGCTCACAGCCCAAACTCAGATGCCTCGGAGGACTCTTGCAGCCTTGGCTCACCCTTTCATCTTTACCTTCTGCTCTGTCTTAGCCACCTACTGTTGTCGCCATGGAGACCCTGACATTTCCAAGGGGTCGCCATTCACTTGTAGGCCCAGGTGTCTTTGCTCATGAATTCCCATTTCCGATTAACCTCTCTCTCCTCCAGATTAACCCCTCATTCTTCGTTCTTAAAAGCCGGTCTTCCTTTTCACAAATTTCTCATCTTCAAAACCTTTAAATACTTAATCACGGTCATCATGCACATAGTTTTCAGATGGTTAAATAGCTGTGCAGTGCTGAAAAAGAGAAGCAGAGGTCTCCCACCTCAGCACCCCATAACCTTCACCCCCTCTCCTGCCCCAGACCCCAAACTCACGGTAGTTTATGTCTTAGATTTTGGATGGGTATCTTCATGTTTCCAAAATAGCACACTATGTCATTATTTCTTGGTGTATCATCTTGGGCCCTGTCTCCCCAATTTCTCTTAGGTAAATACAGATTTAATTCACATACACACTGCCCTTAACTTTCCTTTTCCCTTACCTTCTAATACAGACCCATCTCTATGCCCAGCCCCACTGCTCTCTCCTCTGCAAAGTTATTGCACCCAGAACTTACTTCCTTCTCCACTTTTTTTTCCCTTTATTTTTATACACCTTTTTTGGTCCATGATAGTCTCACATCATAATGCAAATCATAGTGATGGTGACACACATGCACACAGCGCTTGGCGGGCTTTCCCCTGGCTCCCTCCCCTTTCTCCCCCGCTTCCCCATACAGGGTATTGAGATTGATGTTGGTATTCTCACATATATACATAACGTCGATGGAGGTAATTCTTTCATTGATCCTCCCTCTCCCTCCAGCCCCTTTCCCCAGACCACCTCGCTGGTTCCACTGGGGTTTCTCCTCCATTATCCGAAGTCCCTCTGGTATCCCGATTACTCCCTAGCTTCCACATACCAGAGGAAACATATGACCCTTTGCTTTCTGCGACTGGCTAATCTCACTTAGCATAATATTCTCCAGGTCCATGGATTTTCCTGCCGATAACATTATTTTGTTCTTCTTGATTGCTGAGTAGAATTCCATTGTGTATCTCATAATTTCATCATCCATTTATCTGTTGAGGACATTCAGAACACCAACACGCCAAGATTAAAGAACTCCTCCCTCTCCAGTTTCTACACTGAGCCCCTTAGCAAGCCAAACTTCTCTCCCCGGGGCCCCCATTCCTATATCCTGCTACTTATTTCCTTCTGCTGGCACATTTAAAATTCATCATAGGAGTATTCTCTTGCATAGTCATCCTTTAATTCTCCTTCAGCTTGTTTATAAGGTGATTCAAAAATTTCAATATTTTACTCTGAAACCATTTCATCTTGTTTTTTCTTTGCAGTCTGTCACCTTTTGTCAGCCTCAAGGGTTTCCCAGTTCTTGGTCACATTTTCAGATGTGTAGAATCCCATTTCCTCTCTCATCTTCCTAGACTTCCTCACAGCTGCCATTCTGGGACTTCCCTCTTCTGCTCCTCTCAGGTGAGCAGCTTTTCCTGGGATCCCACGCAGTGGGGACTTCCTCCACTCCCACACCTTTCCTGGGACAACTAATACCTCACTTTGCCAAACACCCACTGTCTTCTTAAATAACCTACATAGGCTAGCACTTAATGTTTTTATTTCTTCATCTTCCAGATGCAAACTGTGTCTTATTCATCAGTGAAATGGTACCTGACATGCAGTTGGTCTTCAATAAACACTATTTTGAAGTAAAAAATGTTAAATAGCTGGGCATGGTGATACATGCTGTTGGGAGCCATTTTAGCCCACATGATGAGGTCACCATTTTGAACCAGCTTAGTACACAGTACACGCTAAGTGGAGATTGTTCACAAGCAGACAAGCTTTCTTGGACCGGATGCGATCAAAAGGGGGACCTTGATGAGCTCCTATTCTCCCTAAAAATGTTTTCCTTGCCACTCCCTAGACTTAGTTGGTGACTGTCCCAACCTAAACCTAGCTCATGACTGCCTTTTCCTAAAACTTAGCCTGTAACCCTAAACTTAATTCATGACCTCCTTGGGCTTTGCTTTGTTTAAACCCTTAATACAAAAGGACGCTGGCTTTAGGAGGTCAAGAGAATTGCCTGGCTCCTCCTCAGCTGACCCTGATATTAAAAAATAATTTGAGACTCAGAGTCGTTCATGTGAAGGACTTCAGCAAGCAGCAACCATCATAACTGGCGCCCAATGTGGGGCAGGAAACCCTAGAGTTTCGGTTAGTCATTTGCATTCCTTCAGCTGCAACAGTCAGGACCAGCTTGGAAGGGTAACTCATGGTGGAGACACAAAAGGGAATAATCTGTTTCATATGCTGCATTATTATAATTTGTTTTGCTGCTTGCTCCCAAAAGAGGGAGCTTCTGTCAGTCAGCAGACTGTAAAGGAGTTATTAGCTTGGGTTACAGAAGCCTGCACTTGGTTCCCCAAGGAGAGAATATTGGATCCTGAAGTGTGGAATGTAGTAAGACAAACTTTGAAACAATTTCGATGTCAGGGAATGAATGTATCAGCAACTGTCTTTTCTACTTGGGCTCTTGTTAAGGTTTGTTTAGAACCTTTTTGGAAGACTCAGCCTTTCCCTGTCATTAACAAGGAGACTCCTCAAAATGAGATACGTCAAGCAGCCACTCAGCCTTCAGTGCCTCCTAAGCCAACTGCTGGGAAAAATGAGGGTAAATACAACAATATCCTTTCTCCTCCACCCACTCAGTTGTATCCCAATAATTCTTTTAAAACTATATAAAAAAAATTAGACACAAGACAAGGTACAGAGATCCTATTTTCCAACAAATCATGTACATCTATCCTGTTACACAGGGTCCTGATCCAAATAATTTGCAGCAAATTTTAAGAAAACATGTTCCTTTTGACTTTAAATTTTAAAAAGTCCTCACTCATCCTTTACTGACCCCTGCTTAAAATAATGTTTGGCTTTTAAAATATAGTGAAGAATACACACTTGGGCTTTAAAAAAAATTTTTTTTAAATCATGCTATCCATAAAAACTTATTCCTGGAGTGAATATTAGATAAATAAAAGGCAAAAAAGTAAAAAATAAAGAAAACTAGTTATTTTTATCTAGTTTGGCCCTAATGTAAATTAAAAATAAGGATTTATTCTAAAACATAATAAAATCTAAATATTTGGAGTTTTCCTCTGTAAATAAATAAGTGGTGGTGATGTCTGATGTACCGTCTTCCTCACGGTGACAAGTGGCCACCTAAATCATTTGATTTAGTGTCAGCCTTGACTGGTGGACTCTGCCTCAGACATCCCTGCTGTGTAGGCTTTCGTATTCGTGTTCATCTTGTAGTCTGTGGCTCACTGGCACAAAATCGATTGTTGCAATAGGTTATGTTTTGAAATCTACAACTCTAAATCTGTCATAATGCTTAGTATCCTGTCAACAAAAATAAGATACCTGACAAATTAAAGCTATAAGATATTTGTTTTCTGTCTCTGTTTATGTATGTATGTGTAAGCACATTGTCTGCCTATGGTACCAAAACTTTGCTTTCCAAAGAAGGAGTACTCATAAATTAAACAAAATAATAATAACAACAAAAATGGATCCAAATACCTTTCAGTTCACGTGACTTAAATTCTTAAAAAATATTTTTAATTTAAATTTGATAAAAGTAAGAGTAAAAGATAGTAAAAATTATTAACATGATTCCTGTTCAGGATGTTTGCCGATCAAACACATATCTGTCTACTTTTGTTAGATGTCTAAAGTATAATGACCATTTTTGTTTAGTTTTTTTCCTTTACAGGAAAAATGACTTAAAATACTAACTATGCTTGTTTAACATCTTGGTTTTCACACATAATCTAAAACAGCTGTTAAAATTGATAAATTAGGTAAATATAAATGGTATAAGCTTTTTAAAATGTCCATCCTTTGAAAATCTAAGTTGTGTAAGTTAAAACACTAAACATCAATTACTAAATATAAGGCATTCTTGGCTTTGTAACACCAACAAAAGATAATATATCTAATTCTATCAAATGTATATAAGATTGTCTTCTTTTGAACAGTAAACATAAGTTACTGAGTAAAAAATTTAATTAAAATGTGATTATATATAAAAGGCTAAAGAATTTTTAGACTGTTTTGATTAACAACTATTATTATTATATTATTAATATAAACTATTATATTATATTATTAATATAAACTATTATATATTAATAGTATTTTATCTTATTTTAAAAAAGTAATTTATCCAAATTAAAAGATTTTTATAGGGATTGTTTTTAATATAAGAAAACCCAAAAAATAAAAGGAAATATTTATTGGTATGAAGAAGTATTTTTGTAAGAGAGTGAAAGAAAATATTTTTAAATGGGAAAGTATTTCACATGGCAGGGTTTTGTTCTAAGTGATTGAGTTATTCCATAAGGAAAGAGAAAGAGGAAAACAAAAATTACAAAAAGTTAAGCAAGTTACAGAGGTTTGAGGAAATTAGAGATAAATTGTAAAGGATGAGACTAAAACATTTTTGTATATTTAATTAAGATTGGTTAAAATTAAAGGGAAATATTTAAAGGCTTTTCCAAAAATCACATTTAATATTTTGAGTAGTTTTCTTAAGATATTGATCTGTTCTTGGTAAAATTTTACAAAATACTAGCCTAAAAGCAAAAATTTCCTTTTTCACATTTTACTAAGGCAGTTCCTTATGTGTTTCATTAAAACAACAGGTTTCTTTTTGCTCTAGGTATCAATTTACCAATGCCTAGCTTAAATAAAAATCTTACATCTTTATCAAGATAATCTCTTGGTTACACCTCTGGTCACTGCATTTTAGCAAAATCAAAGTTTAAAGGTCTGTGTTTTACAGCCTGTTAAAATGTTACAAGTTGGGAGATCCTGTTACAGGGTGAGAACCTATGTGCTTGGTAAACTTTCAAACTAAAAGAGCAAATAAAAGAATACAAGGTATTTATTAACTGCCCTTTTCGTGTGTCAGCTTAGTGATCCTGTGTTGTTTCTCTGTCCTTTTTGCATTGGAAGGGGATCTAAGTAAGCAAAAATTTGCAGATAAAATTCCAGTCTGTTCCAGTTGACCCCATACCTAACAAAAATAAATTAACAACTATTATTTGGGGCTAACATAAATTTAACACCCTGTATATCTGTGACTATCTATATATAGATATGTATACATCTGAGGGCCAAATATGCTATATATCTGAGGTTTATCTAAATGTTTCATAGAAGCTTACATATGAGTTTTATATACAGACAAGGTAATCAATAAGTGATCTCTTTGTGTAATATATTATATTTAATGTTTAATACTATTAAAAAATCCATCATTTAAAAACCTAGTTTACATCTATTTTGCTTTGACTAAATACCATCAGGTAATAATCCGGATTCTAATATTTAGCACTGTTTGCCGTTAAAAGTAAAATTTTATGATGTTTAAAAAAAAAGACACATTTGAAAGCAGGTTGGCAAGGTGAATTTTGCTTTTTGCAAAAAGATATCCTGTTACAAGTAAGGTCAAGTATGCACGAACAACATGGAGGAAACTTGCTGGCGTTTTATTTTCAGGGCGAGGCTTCTGTGCTGTGCTCCTATTGGTGGGAACTCAACCTCACAATCTTTATGCCATTGGATGAAAGGGACGCTGGGGAGGGGTTGGGACTCACAATTTCCAGGAAATGCTATCTTTACAAAAAGACAAGCACACGTAAGGTTACACAATGACAGTTTTACAACATGGAGCCCAAGTCAAACTATTCCTTTGATAGAAAAGATCCAATTATTTCTCATATCGCTAAAACTTATAAAAGGTCTAAATCTAGTCTTTAAATTTTTTTGTCAATGCTGTTGGCCTACATAAAGCTGTAATTATAGTTATCTTACTAAGCAGTAAATTCTGAATTTCACTCCAATAATAAGGGTTATTAATATAACACAACCGTGATGCTAATTATTACTTCTTTATAAGTTAGAAATAATTCATTTTTCCTAAATAGCTTCTAACATACTAACCTTGG